>VYZU01045437.1:208002-245120 GCA_013401355.1 Ceyx cyanopectus | reverse complement strand
TATATATATACACATATATATATAATATATTAATATAATATATATATATAATATATATATATATTTTGCTGCGGGCAAAATAATTGGGTAGGGAGGTGGGAATCCTCCTCGTTATCAAAGAAGACAGGTGGAAACTTTATGTGTGAGCTGCCCCTTTCCTGCACTGCTGTTCCCCAGCCCAATGGAGCATCCCTTTCCTTCTGATTTTCCTCATTACTGATCTTCCTGTGCATCAGCTCAGGGCTATGACCCCAAAATCTGCTCGTGCACCCACACCAGCCACTCTGGTTCCTCCTGCCCTGCCCTGTGCCACCTCTTTCTTCAGTGTGCCAGCTCCTGCACCATCCCTCACTGTGTCTCATCCACCTCTCTGGAACTTGCCTCCCTTCCTGGTTGCACTAATTGCACTCTTTGAAGTTAATTAGGAATCAGTAAGTTAAGTGGATAATTATTTCCCTCCTTCAAGGTGCATGGAGGTTAAATGGGTGAGCACACTCTGCAAGGAAACTCCTTACCTGATAATAGAAGAGGAATACTGACTCTCCTAATACTTTTCCAAATGGCTTTGTGTGATTATTATTTTTTTTTCTATATTAATTCATTTTATAGAAGAACAGCCAAAAACCTGTAGGAGATCAGAACAGTTTGTGGAGTTTAGGAGCAGGAATCTCCCAGCCTTTATTAGGAGTTGAAGGGTTAAATGCATCCCTAGGGTTTTACAGACAGGATGATATGTTAACATCTGGTCTGGGTGCCCCTAGGAAGCATATTAAATAGGTGTTTTTAGAATTGTGGTCTTTAAAAAACACACTTCTTTTTTTTTGCTTTTGAAGGAGGGAAAATAATATACTCAGGAAATGCAGCTTGTGTCTTATCTGCTTAAACTTCCAGAGCTGATGAACTCAGGTTTTCATTGAAGTGGCTCAATGACTGACACATCTGTAGGATAGGTTCATTTCATCAGGATTAATTTGCAACCCCCTGTTTTTGCAAATGAAAGAGAGATTTTTAAGACTTCTCTTGGGTTTCTCAAAGCTGGTGGATGCAGTGATCATTTGCACTCAGCTGCAGCACAGTTGCAATGTGCACCATGGTGGTGCATTTGAAGATCAGAGAATCACAGACTCACAGAATGGTTTGGAGCTTAAAGATCACCCAGTTCCAACCCTCCTGCCTTGAGCAGGGACACCTCCCACTAGACCAGGTTGCTCCAAGCCTCATCCAACCTGGGCTTGAACACATCCAGTGATGGAGCAGCCACAGCTTCCCTCTTGACTGAGATCACTCAGTTGTGCTGGAAGGAAACCAGATGGGCTCTTAGAGGAAACAGGGAATTGATATATTATAATTATATATAAATAAACGCAGGTGATAATGTGAGTGCTGAATACACTGGTGCTCCCCCAGACCCCTTTACTAGTTCAGACCCCTGTGTATTTACTGTATTGCTGTTATGCAACATCTCTTTCCATTTTTTCCTGTTTCAGGAAGATTATTGAATTATAACTGCTGCTTTGCACACTTGGGTTGGAATAGTAGATGGCTTCTTTTTTGATTAATTTCAGTAATTTTGCTCTTGTTGCTCCTCACTGCTCTATTTGTACTGTTTGATGCTTTTCTGTTGTTATTAGCTTTACAGAAAGAACAGTGGGGAATAGATCCACAGCTTAGGAAGTTCAAAATAAACAACAACAACAAAATAAAAGAAGGAAAATTAAGTCACTAAAACTCAATGATTTTTTTATTTTTTTAATTTTATTTAAAGGTCCTTTTCCTAAATATATTGCAGAAAACACTTTTCTATTTCCACTCCATTGCTCCATGGGTCAAGCTCTGATGTATAAAAGCACTTATTTATTGTACATCTGATTTGTGTGGCTTTATATGGAGCAAAAGAAATAATGTAGGGATGTCCTTACTCTCTTAGCAGGAATATGAGCAGATTATTTTGGGGTGTGGGAATGAAAAGGCATGAAAAGATGGGTAAGTTTTGAAAGCTCACCTGTAACAGAGGTTGGAGCAGGGGGGGTGAAGGGCAATGATGTAGTTACAAAAGTGTGATTTTTATCCAGATCTCATAAAAAGCTCTGAAAAAAGCCACAGTCCAACCTGTCAATTGGAAATTAATGTTCATTTAATACTTGCTTTTTGGAACAGCACCCTGAAACCTCATCTGTTTGTGTGGTAAGTCTGCTACACAAAACAAATGGTCTGCAATAGAAAGAACATTATCCTAAAAATAACAATAAAAATCCATGTTAATCAGCTGCTGCTTTAATGTCTTTTGGGGCTGTTCATTTTTCATAAAATTGCCTGGAGAGTAAATGGAAAATGTCCTGCTGTTGCTGAGGGTAAGGGCCAATTTTGTCTACCATTGTTTAAGAAAAATGTGAGCTCATTTTGTAGATTGACTCTCCATCCATACTTTTATATGAATTTTTATGTTGGGTTTTTTTTTTTTAAGCTCTTTTATTTTCCTACTGAATTTCCCAAGTCACGGAATGTGTAAGTTAGTAAAGCATTCACATTTGCAAATCAAAATGGCTCTGACAGACCCCATAGGACAACAGCTGGCTTTGAGGCAATATGGAGCAGAACAAAATGATCTTGGAAGAGCCAGAAATTATTCATTATCAGTGACTGTCTTGCTTCTTCAGGTGGAAAATCATGTTTTATACCTGAAATCCACGCGGACCCCGGTGCTCTGGGTTATTTTGCCATATTTTTATTAGCTGGCTGAGTGAGATGCCAGGCAGTTGGCATTAGCTGCTGCTTCTCTAAGTGCTGGGACCACATTTTGTACCATTAATTGTATTTGAAGGAGTCAGGGGGCCATGGCTCTGTGCCTGAGATTTATGCAGGTCAAAAATCCCGACGAGCTTTGATGGTTGCAGTAATTTTTATTCATCCAGAGGAGCTCTTTCAAAAGGCAATTTCTTACTTCTCCAAGATGTGAAGGTGGTAGCAGCAGTGTGTTCACCTCCCACCTCTATCTGCTGTAGGAGAACAACGTGCTCCATGTTCCTCCTGCCATGGCTCAGCTGCAAGACTCTTGTTCCTTCAGACTCCATGGTGTGCTCTTTTGGGTGGAATTGGCAGCAGTTTGTGTTCTGATCCAAAACCAATATCCCTGGCTTTATCTTGGTCTTTCTTCTCTGTGTTGGGGTAGTGGAAGGTCATAAATAAGAGGGTGAGCATCACTGAGAGCATTCCTGTTCCTTGGAATGGTCTTTGCTCCAAATCACTTCCAGGTGTTTTTTTTCCCTCATCCTGAAAGGCTGGAATCAGACAGCAGGTCTTGCTCTTTAGTTTTGCAGTGTTTTCAATGCCATTATTGGCTTTTTTTTTTT
Organism: Ceyx cyanopectus; assembly: GCA_013401355.1. Classification (NCBI taxonomy): domain Eukaryota; kingdom Metazoa; phylum Chordata; class Aves; order Coraciiformes; family Alcedinidae; genus Ceyx; species Ceyx cyanopectus. The sequence goes on along the minus strand of VYZU01045437.1, from coordinate 241,770 downwards.
TCCAAACAACATCTCTAGACCAAAAGTATAGTTTCCTTTGCACCTCAGTAAGAGCTATTATGGTATATCCAAGGATTTTTGTGTAGGAAAGGGACTGTTTGCTGGTAAAGAGCACACACATTGTCTTACAGCCACCACTACCTTTGGCTAGCCTTCCATCTTTGGAAGACCTTCTCTGGCCAGGCCATGTCCATGACTTCTTTTGGTGGGGGATCCAGATCTGGAAGCAGTACTGTGGAGTGGGAGTGTCTCACCAGACGAGAGCAAAGGGGCAGAATTCCCTCCCTTGACTTGCTGCCCACGCTGCTGGGGATGCAGCCCAGGATGTGGTTGGTGCTTTCTGGGCTTCACTTGCACATTGTTGCCTCATGCTGAGATTTATAGCAACCAGCACCCCAAGTCTTTCTCCTCATGACTGTTCTCAGTCCTTCCTCAGCACAACCTGTAGTTGTGCTTGGGATTGCCCCCAGCCCAGGTGCACTTGGCCTTGTTGAACTTCATGAGGTTGGCCCTGACCAACAAGAGACCCCTGAGGAATTGAACTCATCACTCATCTCCCCTTGAACACTGAGCCATTGCTGCAACTCTTCTCCATCTTCAGCACCTATTGCCCAGCAGTGTGTAACTGAGAGTGCCCCAGCTTCTGAGCAGGCTTCAGAGGTGGAGCTCCAAACATTCACTAGGACTTGAAACCAAGAGTTAGGAGCAGCACAGACTCCTTAGCTCTGTGTCCAGCCTCTGCCACGGTGGAGATGAGCAGCAGTTGAACCCATCATGCAGAGAGGTCTGAAAAATGGAGACTATCAGACTTTGGCTATATTATTACTCCCTCTTTATTTACAAATTTTGGTGCCAAACTAAACACCTGAATATGTTTTTACCAAGGTCATTGCTGGTTTTACCCAGAAATGTCATAGCCTTTAGTGAATCTCTTTGTGTATCCAAGCTTGTAAAGCATCTCTCTGCTGGCAGGAAGATTTAGTATAATTCTATTTTAGTTGGGAACAGCTTTCCAAGCAGGAATTCCTTACAGAGTGATAAAGGCTGATCTTTTGGGCTCAGTGTAAGCCTCTTAAGCTCTTCTCCTGGCTCTGTGCTCTGTGCTCTTGGTTGCCTTTGGCAACCCCCTCCTCCCTTCATTGTTTGGGCTTGATAAAGATAAGGTAATTTGTTAGCATTTCTACAGTGCTTTAGTGACTTTAATTTTCATGGTTCCTAACTGCAGTAAAATGAGAGTTTATATTAATAGTATTAAACAAAATTTGTCTTATTAAGTCCAGCCTGTCTCTTGTTTTCAAAAATACAATGCTCTTTAATCGTTGATAAATTTTGTTTTTGAAATGATACTTTTTCTCCTTTTTTTTTAGCATTATTCTTCATGGTTTCTGGAAGAAATCATTCCACTTTTCCACATAATACCCTTCCTTTTGTGTTGTTTGTTTGGGGTTTGGTTATTTTTGTGACTTCAAAATAGCTTTCAGCTGGGCACACACAGAGGCAAATTCTTAACAGTCATGATATAATGTCATTCATTCTATTTGTGTCCCACAAATAAATTTTTTGGGGGGGGGACAAAAGTGGAATTGGAATTGCAAAATCAGAGATCTCAGAAGTTTGAGGAGAACCATTTATTGTCACTTTGGACGCTTGCTTTTGATGTAGGGCTTAATTAAATTATTATTCTATGCACTGGTTTTGTTCAGACCTTTAGAGTAAGGCAGGAGGGCAAAAAAACCTGGGAACTCACTGACTTTTTGAGTATAGGCTCTACCACATCCAGATAATCCCATTCCCATGGAGCAGCCACTTTTGGTCCAGTCCACAAACCTATCTCAGCTGTTTTCTTCAGGGAGAATCCTTCTTTCTTCCAGCCACTGCAGATGAAATTGTAGTAGTATTTTAGATGCCCAACTTTCTGAGCCTGTGGAGTAGTGTATCCCTGGTTTTCAAAGCTTACTCCTGTAATTTGGACAGAGTTTTGTAGAGAGAGGTGTCTCAGAGAGGAAGATGCCAAGTCTTGGAGATAAATGGTGAGTCTACCAAAATATTTAAAATAATTAATCTCTGGAATATGAGACGACAGATTAATTTTTCATTATTGATGGGAGTCCCGTTGGCTAAAACCTTCCTAAAAAAAGCTGACTTGGCATGAGGGAGAGCACAGCAGTTTTTAACAGAGGGAAAAGCTGGGAAGTCCACAGCTCATGCTTTCCATTATCTTTGCATGTTCACCCTGCCCATCTTGGAGAGGAAATTCAAATGTCTTTGTGTGATGTGGATTCACCCACCTTGGCTCCCAGCAAGGTCACAAGCAGAGCCTGTTGATGTAGATGGCATGGGGAGCATTACTGAAGTCTCTGCCTCTTTGAAAAATGCTGTGTTGCTGGTGACAAGTTGATAGCTCTGGAGCACAGATTGCAGGGTGCCTTTCTGGGAGGTTGTTTTTATTAAATGCCCATTAAAGTCAAAGTTGCCTGTTGACTTTTATGAGTCCTGGATCAGTCACAGAATCACAGAATCACAGAATCACAGAAATTAGGGGCTGGAAGGGACCTAGAAGATCATCTAGTCCAACCCCCCTGCCTGAGCAGGATCACTTAGACCAAGTCTCTCAGGAACAGATCCAGGCGGGTCTTAAGTGTCTCCAGAGATGGAGACTCCACAACCCCCCTGGGCAGCCTGTTCCAGAGCTCTGGCACCCTCACTGAGAAAAAGTTCTTCCTTGTGTTAAGCCTAAACCTCTTGTGCTCCAACTTGCACCCATTGCCCCTCGTCCTGTCATTGGACGACATTGAGAAAAGTCTGGCTCCATCCTCTCTACACTCACCCTTAACATATTTATAAACATTAATGAGGTCTCCCCTCAGTCTCCTCTTCTCCAGGCTAAAGAGCCCCAACTCTCTCAGCCTCTCCTCATAAGGGAGATGCTCCACTCCCCTAATCATCTTGGTGGCCCTGCGTTGGACTCTCTCCAGCAAATCTCTATCTTTTTTGAACTGGGGTGTCCAAAACTGGACACAGTACTCAAGGTGGGGTCTCACCAGTGCAGAGTAGAGGGGGAGGAGAACCTCTCTTGACCTACTTGAGGAGAGCTCTGCTGTTAAGAGATGGCATTGAGGTTGGGGAGGAGATCATAAAGATGTTTTGTGTGATTAGAGAGAATTGAGCCTCCCAACAAAGTCATCATCTTTATGGAGTGAGAGTTGTTTCTGCAGTTGATGTTTGCCCAAACAGCTCCTGGGAAGTTGGGATCTTTATGTACTGCTGAACAAGAGCAGCCCTAGGTTGCTGCATTCCCCTTGTGCCACTGGAGAATGGACTTGTTTGCCACAGCTGAAGTTTGAAAAGACATTATTTAATGTTCCCAGCAGGTTTTTTCCAGTAGTGTCACAGTGACTGTGATCCCCCAGTGGCTATTCTGCTTCGGGGGGGGACAATCTCACCCCCCTGCCTTTCCATTTTAGATGACTGAAAAGGTTCTAGAGGCTGGCCAGACATAAGAAAGGTATTTCCAGTAGCACTTCTTCTCATTTTTCACATTCCAGTGGACACAGAGGAGGGGCTGCAAAATCAGTGTGGTTCAGTTTTGTTTTCATGGGCTGCTCTTGAATGCCACAGAAGTTCCTGAGCTCTGTTTTCACATCTGTGTCACTCAGTACCAGCAGAAAACAGTGGTTTTCCATAAATGGGGCAAAGTCTACATTCAAAGTGTGGGCTTTTTTGGTTATTTTGGATTTTTATTTTTTTTTTTAATCCATTAACATTTTTAGAATCAATAATTTACTAGAAATAATTTACTAGAAATATTTTTAAAGCAACTACTTTCTTTTTTTTCCCCCACTTACTACTAATTCAAATTCTTGTGCCTGTACCTAAGTGGCTCATGAGGATGAAGGGGACTGCCTGTAAGAAAAGTGAGTGTTTTAAGTACTAATAACTGTGCTGTCATCAGCCTTTTCACACCTGAGAAAGCCTTCAGAGAAGGTACACAGGCAAAACTGGTTAGTATTTCAGTCATGTTCTTTATTGATGGTTTTTTACTCCTCTTAGAGAGGGTTTCTCAGCCCTTACCTCTGATTCTTCTGTTCCCATGGTAGAAGATGATTCTGCAGTCCAAGCCTGTGGTTAAGGACAGAATGGTCCTTGCTCTTCTGTGGGCAAGAATCAGAGGTGGAAAAGGATAGACTGATGGGCTAAAGAGAGTCTTAAATAACTTCCATTTCATTTAGGGGGGGCATTGGAAGATCAATTTGTTCTTTTGGTGTTGGGAGCTACATTTGATGCTTTTCAGAAGAGTTTGTGGGGTTTTTGTGTGAAGGATTGGGCAGTAAACTGAAGCTTGCAATACATAGGATTGTGTCAAGGTTTAGAGCTGGGCCAGTCACTAGACAGATGCCAGACACTCTGTATTAACTCCCCTCCCTTCCCAGAGGGAAAGAGAAAGGGAATAAAGGAGAGAGATTTATGGACTGGAAAAAAAAGTAAAAGAAAAGAAAAAATAAGACACCTTGAATGAAAAAAGTAGCAGTAAAATAAAAATAAAATAAAAAAAATAGTTCAGCTTTGCTGATTCTTAGTTCTTTGTCTCTAAAAACTGATGCAAAGATCTCCCACCTCAGTCTTGTTGCAGCAGCAGATGTGTGGGCTGAACACTGAGCTCCCTTGGGCCTTAACATGGACTGCAGGGGTGCACTTAGGGGTTATTGTTTGGGGGGGACTGACAAGGGACATTTGCAAGCAGAATGAAGACTGATGGTTATTTGAGGAGGTGCTGAGTTGGGTGAACCTGTTGTGGTTTCTCGTGGCAAATGGTGAGGGTTTCTCTGATCTGAGCATCCACCCAGATTGATTTGGAAGATGTGAGAAAAATACTGGCAATATGATGGCTCCTTCCTGCAAGAAGCTTTTTTATTGAGTGAGTTTCTACAGTTTGAAAGGTGCCCATATAATCACCTTGGAGAGAGAACAGGGTAGGTAAGAAATCTTTATTAAAAATAGAGAGGAGATGATTTTCAGCTCCCTGGTTTTCAATTCCCAGGGACTCTGCTAAGTGCCTCGATGCTTCATCATAGCATAAAGACGTGTAAATTTTAGTGTTGCAGCACAGGCTCCCTTGTAATCATCTGATTTGTGCTCCTCTTAAATGAACATAACAATTTCTTCTTTGAGGTGAGGGGGAAAAGCAAACAAACCAGAAACAAAATGACAGAGTAAAGGCTGAAAACAGCCTTTTTATGAGTAACAGCCTGAAGGAGATGGGCTTATCAGGACCAAATGTAATGCTTCACAGGCAGCTTTGTCCTGTAACTAACACTATCGTTGGGGCTGTGGTGGATTCAGCATCAGAAAGCCAAACTGGAAAGCTTCTCAAAGGAAAAAAAAAAGGAAAACAGATAAATAGAAAAAAAATCTTAACACAATTACTTTTTGAATAATACACAGGATTAATCCTTCAAAAACCTGCTCTACTCTTCAGCCATATGGTTATAATTAAAAGGCAGAAAAAACATATTCCTTCCTTCTAAGGAACAAGAAAATCCTCACCTTCATCTCAGCATCCTTCAGTAAGGGTGTATTTTCTTATGTTGCATATAGAGATTCATTCACAGATGAGGGGTTGGTAGGGACCTAGAAGATCATCTAGTCCAACCCCCCTGCCAGAGCAGGGTCACTAGACCAAGTCACCCAGGAAACCACTGAAACACATTTTTGATCCAGTCTACACCAGCAATTCACTGCATCTCACTGACCCAGGTCTGGGCACTTCAGAAAGTCCAGAAGTTATTTCTCCACGGTCATTTTTAGACATAGTGTTGATGGTCAAGATAGCAAATGTGGTTATTTTGATTCTTGTTGCTATTTACTGTCCACCTTTCAAATCAAACTAGGAGATAAAGTGTTGGAGTGTGTCCAAAGAAGGGCAACGAAGCTGGTGAAGGATGCACAAGTCTTGTGAGGAGTGGCTGAGGGACCTGGGGTTGTTGAGCCTGGAGAAAGGAAGGCTCAGGGGAGACCTTCTCACTCCTGACAACTCCCTAAAAGGAGGTTGGAGACAGGTAGGGTTGGAACAAGAGGAAACAGACTCAAGTTGTGCCAGGGGAGGTTTAGGTTGGACATGAGGAGAAATGTCTTCCCCACAAGGGTTGTCCAGGCCTGTCCCAGGCTGCCCAGGGCAGTGCTGGAGTCCCCATCCCTGGAGGGTTTTCAAACCATGGAGCTGTGGTGCTGAGGGATGTGGGTTAGTGGTGACCAGGCAGTGCTGTGTTAATGGTTGCACTTGGTGATCTTGAAGGTCTTTTGCAACCAAAATGATTCTGTCAGGGCAGCTTCCAGCCCCTGAAACAAGAGAAGATTCCTGCCAAGGTGTTCTGTGCAGCATCAGGTGAAGTCTCTCTTGTGGTTTAGGGCAAGGACCTAGAACAAGGATTGAATCCATATCTCACGTGATTTCTCTTAGGCATGTTAGTCAGCCACAGCTGATACCTTCCAGTTAGTTACCTCTCAGATTTGATTACATTTCTGTTACCAAAAAATACAGAAGCAGCATTGTATGAGCACATTTTTATATGTTTTCAAAATCTGTAAATAATAGGATTTAGTTTAAGAAATTATTTGTAAATCTGTTGCATCTAAAGCAGTAAATTTGTAACCCCTACACTTGCTGTAAATCTGAAAAGCCATCATTTTCTCTGTGGTTGAAGCAGGTGGTTTTGTAGCACTGGAGAAAAGTCTGTTGCCATCACCACTGTTTGCTGATGTGAAATGTTTTTCTGGTTCCCCCAGTGGAAAAAATGTAGCTTTCCCTATTCTTTAATTATGTCAACACAATTTCACATATCCTCAGGAGCCAGCCTTACAGATTCCCATCTTCATAACATCAACAGATCTGTCAGCTTATCCAAGCCTTTTACCCTCCTAATGGTGATGGTAATTCCAAGAGATCTTGCTCTATAGACTATTGGAGGTGCTTAAAAAAACCCATTCAACACTGAAAAAAGCAACACATACAAAATCAACTGTGATGTTTATTTATCCCAGCTAAACAGATTATGATGTCCTTATGCCTAAGAGAGGGATGTCTGGCTCATAAACCTTCCTGCAAAGTGGAAATGCCTTAAAATGACCAGCAAACACTGGCCATTTTCATCTTCATTGAGAAATAACTGCCTCATAGAGGCTTGACAGCTTTTTAGCTGGTGTCCTTAGGATTGAGTTCTTCAGGTGCTGAACCAGTAATTCTGTTTTACAGCATTTGAAAGTCTCTGCTTCCTTGTGTTTGTGCGTTTTGTTTGGAAGCTTCAATCCAGTGTTCCTACCATAGCAAAGGAATGGAGAGGAGGAATGTGGAGTACTTGCTGCAAAATCAGAGGCATTGGTGAAAACCCATCAAACTGAATAACCCCATGGATCAGCACAGGCTGGGGGCTGATGTACTAGAGAGCAGCTCTGGAGAAAGAGCCCTGGGGGTCCCGGTGGACAGGGGGTGACCATGAGCCAACAATGCGCCCTTGCATTGGCCAAGCAGGCCAATGGATCCTGGGATGCATGAGGAGAGGTGTGGCCAGCAGGGCAAGGGAGGTTCTCCTCCCCCTCTACTCTGCACTGCTGAGACCCCACCTCGAGTACTGTGTCCAGTGCTGGGCACCCCAGTTCAGAAAAGACAGAGATTTACTGGAGAGAGTCCAGTGCAGGGCACCAAGATGCTGAAGGGAGTGGAGATCTCCCTGCTGAGGAGAGGCTGAGAGAGCTGGGGCTCTTTAGCCTGGAGAAGAGGAGACTGAGGGGGGAGCTCAGCAGTGTCTGTCAATATGTTCAGGGCAGTGTAGGGAGGATGGAGCCAGACTCTGCTCAGTGCCATCCAGTGACAGGACAAGAGGCAATGGGAGTCAGTTGGAGCACAAGAGGTTGAGGGGAAACAGAAGGAAAAACTTGTTCCCAGTGAGGGTGGCAGAGCCTGGCAGGGGCTGCCCAGGGAGGTTGTGGAGTCTCCTGCTCTGGAGACATTCCAGCCCCACCTGGATCTATTCCTGGGTGACTTGGTCTAGGTGCCCCTGCTCTGGCAGGGGGTTGGACTAGACGATCTTCTAGCTCCCTTCCAGCCCCTCCCATCCTGTGATTCTGTTTTGTTCTAGCACCACAAATGTTAATATGCAAGAGAAGCAAGTTCACACAGACTTTTCTCATCTGTTTTCCCTCATCTCCTAAATTTCCATCCCTCATTCCTCCCCTGCTCCATTCCCACTGCAGAGAGGGACAAAGACTGTGCTCTGTGTCAAGCTGAGGACACGTATCACTGAGGTTTGGAGGTTTTTTCTGTTCATCCTAATGAGCTGTGTCCTTAAAACAACTTGTACCATTTGCACTGTGAGGCCATTTAGGAAGGTGTGTCCTTCAGGGTGTCACCAGTGTCAACTCTTTTATTTGTAAACCACCCAACATTCATTAATTTGATTTTTTTTTTCTGAGCTAACGAAGGATTTTGCTTTTGTTTGTTATAAATGGAAAGCAGCCCCTGGTTGTTCAGTCTCTGCCTCTGGCTAACCCTGTTAGAAATCTCACCTCCCTTGGATGTGTGTGTTCATATTTAGCAGAAGAACAGAGGGGAATGCAGCAGGAGTGCAAATTCATTTCTGGAATGGAAATGAGTGAAGTCACCACGGTCTGGTAGAATTAGCCAGCATATATTTAATGATCTGTTAGCATTTCCTTACTATTTCCTAATTTTAGGGAATTAACTGGTTTACAAAATGAAGAAGAGCTTCACCCGAAAGGAGCTGGTTGAAATGAAGATGAATATGGAATAAACATGCAAATAAGATGCAACAGCTGGTGAGACCTTTGTGGGGAGAGTTTAATGATGCTTAGGAATTCTTATGCATCTGGAATAGGAAGCTTGGCAGCCGGTGTTGTTTAAGGCTTTGGAAATGTGGCTCTCTAAAATAGTGATTTTTTTACAATTTTATTTTTTTTTTCCCATTGAACCCAGCATGGAACATAATGTTTGATTAACAGAGCATAGGAAATTAACAACAGAATTTTTAAATAAGGAGGAACTACTGAATTTGGCTATCCTGGAAAGTGAATACAGCATCAATCTAGGGAGTACAGGGAGAAGTTTAGTTTTGAACCCAGTGCTTGGTTAAGTACCTACCTGCAAAGCAAGTTTGTGGCTCAGGGAGGTGCTGCCTTTGAAGTTTAACTTCAAATTTAGTTAGAAATTCTGTTTTTCCTGGTCTGTTGTGTACAACTGATCCTGGTGATAACATGGTGAGGACTTGAAGCATGTAGGCAAAGATAAAAAAACCCACATTATTCATGGAGTTAGCAAATCTTGTCTCACCTGCACCCTCAAATGCCTCCCATTTCCAAATTAATTCATCTCAGTCTGATTAACCCTGTGCTCTGAGAGCATTAGAAAACAAAGTGATGAACAATTTGAGTTTATAAGTGAACGCTGTCAAGTCATTAATATTATTTCAACATCTTTGCTTCTGGAGATTTCAGAGTTATTCTGATTCTTAGATCTAGTTGCAATAAACTAGTCACTCTGAAATGCTGAAAATGACTTGGAAAGAATTATGTGACAGTGGGACTTTCAGTTTTCCTGTGGTATTACCAAGCTGCATCTATTTTTTTCTGGCTATGGATTTCCCAGGGAACCATTCCTGAGAAGTGGGCACAGCTTTGTAACTGAGCACACATGAAATTAACATTTTCATTTCCTAAAAGGAGTGTAATGCATGTGAATTCCTATTGGAAAATTAATGAACTTTTTTGTGATTGAACTACAGATAACGTGGCCCAACTTTGTAGATTTCAGTTATATGATGGACTGAAGGATGTTAATTGTGAAAATGAGTAAAACAAAGTAGTCTTCTTGTAAATACCTTATTCTTGTAAAATAAGAATATCTTCATCTGGTTCACTGCTAATAGTGTAGCATGAAAATAATTTGAGATAAATGTGAAATTGTCAATTCACATATTTGTGGTAATACTGCTGTACATCTTAGATTGTTTTCCCAATTTTTTTTTCACAGTTTTTCCCAGATATTCTTTCCTTCCTCTTCTTGACAAATGCAGGTATTTTTAATCTTCTGGGGTTTTTAAATATAAAGCTTCCTCTTTGAGTCAGGCTGTACCATTCCTGCATCCCATAGCTGGGTCCAGCTGCTCTAAATCCTCACAACCTGGGCTACAATTCAGGTCAGTATTTTTATTTTTTCAGAGAAGAAAGCAGGGATTGAATGAAAGGGAAGTCTGTGAATCCTTTTACCTGCGGGAAAATATCCTTTATAGGGCAGAAGTGAAATAACCAAGGACAAAGTTTTTGCCATTATCTCTGCAAAAGCCTGTAGCTAAACAGGAGGATCCTTTCTTCTACTGCTATCTCCTCCTCAGTGCTCAGGAGACAGCATCACACATGGCAGCCAGACCTCTGCCAGGGTCTGGAGCTTGTGTTTACATACTCAGGAATCCTGTGTTTTGGCCTGGAAAGTGTATTTTAAGACCAGCTTGGGCAAAAGCAGAGGAAATAATAACTTCCACACAATTTCTTCACACCTGTGCAAGTAGGGAATGGGAGCAAGTGGAAATAGTGGTTCTATTGGCCATCTGTAAATCAATTTTCTCCCTCCAGCCTCAGTATTTTAATAAAAATGAATGTCAGTACTCTTCAAAATATTGCTATGAATAGACAGTTTTATGGCAATCTCTGCACATGAGCTGACTAAACAGAATCCCAGCATGGTAGGTGTTGGGAAGGACTTCTGGAGATCATCTGGTCTAACCCCCCTTTGCTCCAGCAGGCTGCCCAGGATCACACTGTCCAGGAAGGTTTGGAATCTCTCCAGAGCAGGAGACTCCACAACCTCCCTGGGCAGCCTGGGCCAGGCTCCAGCACCCTCACAGGAAGGAATTTCTCCTCCTGTTCAGATGGAGCCTCCTGTGTCCTATTTTCTACCCTTGCCCTCTCACTGGGCATCACTGAAAAGACTCTCATCCTCTTGACATGTGCCCTTCAGATACTGCTTGGCATTGTTCAGCTCCCCTCTCAGGCTTCTCTTCTCCAGGTTAAACAGTCCCAGGGCTCTCAGCCTTTCCTCCACACAGAGATGCTTCAGTCCCCTTAGCATTTTAGGAGAGTCTGCTGCACTGTCTCCAGTAGTTCCTCCAGCTTGCTGGATTTCTTTTTGCAGTGGTGGAGTCCAAAAGTTCTAAACCTCAAGTGTAGATGTGTCACGGTGCATCTCCCCATCACTACCAGGCTCTGCTGCCCATCTGCTCTCTGATTTCCAGCACAGGAGTGCTTCTACTCTGGCTTTGCTTTTCCCTCTCCCTCACCAAAAGTTCAAGCACCACTAGAGCTCTTCTTTGAAGCTTTCATTCAGAAATAAAGTGGCCTTAATCCTGCAGAAGATTAAGTTATAGTGCACCCAAAGCAATTTAGCTTCTGGGTAAGAACCACTGCAGATTGATGTAGTAGAACTTTAATTTATGTCCCTTGGCTTAGCTGATGGATGAATCTCCATGTGCCTGAGTGCTCAGGGTACCCTACTCCTTGCACTCTTTGCAGATCATAGAATGGTCTGCATGAGAGGGACCTTCCAAGCTCATCTAGTCCAAACCCTCCTGCACTAAGTAGGGATCAGCAACTAGAGCAAGTAGCTCTGTTGCAGATATCCCTGGCCAGCTTCATCTGGATGTTTCCATGGGGCATCTACCACCTCTCTGGGAAACCTGGGCCAGGGTCTCCCCAAGCTCAGTGTAAAAGAATTCCTCCTCTGAATTAGTCTAAATCTCACCTTTTAGTTTTAGTCTATCACCCCTTTTCCTGTTGCAACAGGACCTGCTAAAAAATCTGTCCCCATCAAGCTCTGAAAGGTCTCAAGAAGGTCTCTGGAGGCTTCTGTTCTCCAGGCTGAACAACCCTGCCTCTCCCAGCCATCCCATCATTGCTGTGGCCTCCTCTGGACCTGCTCCATCAAGTTCATGTCCTCCTTGTACTGAGGACTCCAGAGCCAGACATTTCTCAGATGATTTTTGACATATGGGTTGGGTAAGAGTTTCTCTGTCAAAGAGGCCTTCTCTCTGAGGCTGTCTGTGGGTTTTTCCCCCTCCTGAACTTTCAAGTGTGATGTTCAGGTGGCAGATGGAAGCAGCAGAAAGTTGAGAGAGCACTTGAGCTGCTTGGAGAGTAAGCCTTGGGGATAGAGGCAGCCTTTCATGCCATGGACTGTGCCACTGTCATTTTTGCTGTACTGGGAGCATGAAATTTGAGATCAGGAGATGCCATCCCACATGGTACCACAGCAGAACATGAACAGCTAGCCAAGAGATAGCCACCTTCTGTTTATAAATCAGTTAGACACTGATGTTTTCTGTGCTTTTTATCACCGAGCTATGATATCTTGTTTTCTTTTGAACAGTATTTGTAATGGCAGAGACCCTCTCCAACACATCACTTGGATGCAGAGACAACAAAGGCTTATTTCAATAATTAGTGTAATGCAGACCTAAAAAAAAATACAGAACTATTTTTTAATTGCAATTTGGAAAAAGATGAATTGGTGACTTAGTCTAGGTGCCCCTGTTCTGGCAGGGGGGTTGCACTAGATGATCTCCTGGGTCCCTTCCAACCCCTGACATGCTGTGACTGCAACCTTGGCAATGACTGCCCTAAATCCACACACCAAACCTCTGTGCCTGTGACCTACAGTCAGCACTTGGGCGGAAGGGTGCGTAGCGTGCGGGTGGGCTTTGCTTCACCCAACCACAAACGCCACGTTGGAGCACTGTGCACAAATCAGCCCAGCATTTCTCCTTTTCCCAGCATGGCCTTTCCCAGGGAAGACAAATTCCCAGCAGGAAATGTTTGTCACTGCAGGATGACACGAAGATGAGACGACCTGTCAAGCCCGTTGACTTAACGCATGAGCGCCGTCAACCTGCGCGTTTATGAACAAACCACTCTGCCCAGGGAACTCTCTGCTCTTCTCTTAGGACATCGTTGACTTTCCAAATGACACAGAATGCTGCCGTGGTCCAGGGGGGCCCTGGGAGAGCAAATGGGATGATGTGTAATTCATTAAAAAGTTGCTCTGGCCAGAGCTGCGAGTGATTGATGAGCAATTAAGTGGCAGGGCTCCCGCGGTAGCCCGCAGCCTGCTGTGAATACTTGAGAGGAGATCTATTTTGGATTTCTCTGCTGACGGTGATAGAAATGGGTTATTTACCCCTCCAATGCTGTTTATCCAGAAACAGTGATAAATGAGGAATTCTTATTTCAAGAAGCTGCTTAGGATGAGCTGGAGCAAGAAAACGTGTTGCTGTTGAAGTTGTCGTAGCAATTATTAATGTGCTTCAGTCTGGGTATTAGAGTTATCCCCATTTCTTCTCCTCGCTCTTTGGTGCTGCAAATAATCACTTCAAAATGGCATTTCATAACTTCTCTGTCACTTGCCTCTGTTGCTTTTTGTCTCTTCAAGCAGCTGAGTGCACTTAAAGTCTAACAAGGAGCCTGCTCCAGGGAGAGCAGAGCCTTTCCCTGGGGTTTGAATTTAGAGGGACTGACACCAGCGTTAATCACAGAGTCCCAGGATGGTAGGGCTTGGAAGCCACCACTGGAGATCAACTGGTTCAACCCCCCCCTGCTCCAGCAGGGTTATCCAGAGCAGGGTGCCCTGAATCACACTCTCCAGGTAGGTTTGGAATCTCTCCAGAGAAGGAGACTCCACAACCTCTCTGGACAGCGTGGGCCAGGCTCTGGCACCCTCACAGGAAAGAAGTTTCTCTTCCTCTTCAGATTCTCTTCCTCCTCCTGTGTTCCAGTTTGTGCCCATTGCCCTTTGTCCTGTCGCTGGGCACCACTGAGAAGAGCCTGGGCCCATCATCTTGACCCCCACCCTTTTGTTGATCAGCATTGATCAGATCTCCTCTCAGGCTTCTCCAGCTAAACAGCCCCAGGGCTCTCTGCCTTTCCTCAGCACAGAGATGCTCCAGTCCCCAGTTTTTAAGGGATTTTATGGCTATGCCACAACAGCTGATGTCCCTCCCCTTGGAGGAAATCGAGATTGAATGTGGTGCTTGTGAACATGCAAGAGAAGAAATTTGAGAACTGAGTCCTGTCTGTCCATCCTGATGTAGACCCACCTGCACACATCCTCCACGTGCCTAATGCTCAGTGCACCTCTGTCCTTTGGGACTGCTGACAGTGATGAAAAGGAATATTTTGCAGGAGAGTTGAGGGAATCGACTCTCTGGGAGCTTAAATCAAGAGGCCAAACAGTTTTTCCCAATCTACTAAACCAGTATCAATAGTGACAGGTATCAAATTGGGCTGGCTGAGAGTCCACAGCCTAAAACTTGGGCTGGAATGATGGGAATTGAATGTCTTGTGTTGTTGCCTCTTGTTTTTTATCAGTTGTGGAAATGCTTTGACAGTATTTGCAGTAAACTGGAGGTTCAAATGATTCAGACCATGAGGCAAATTTAACTTGGGGGTTATTTCTTTTCCAAGTTGCCTTATTCAAACTTTTTTTTTTCCTAATAGCACATTAATAGTGTTTTTCATTTTCATGATGCTTTCTTGTTTCACCTAGTGCTGCCACTCTGATAATCCCTGGCAGCTCTCCTGTGTGTTTAAGATGTGCTGGTGTTTCTGGTTTAATCCAAGTAATGAAAAGTGGAGAAATAAAGTGACTTCTACAGGGGACAGATCAAGACAGCAGCAAAAGCTGCCTGTACAGTACTGCTCCCCACTGGCATGCTGAAAGTGGGTGGGAAACCACCTTAATGTGCTGCATGTTCTTACAGATGTGCATTGGGTTTGAACTGTACTTGGAGGTGCTTGTGCCATTTTAGTTCACATCTGTCCCAAACTTGGGCTCCAATGCAGTTCTGTGAATATCCTGCTCAATTCAAGTTGGTTGTGAAGCTAGGATAATGATTTGATAGTTGGTACAGTGCAGGGATTAAACAGATGATCCTTTTGAGTGTGCCAGAAAATGATCCTGAATTTTCCCAGAAGAAAACTTACTGCTAAAGTAAATTCAGAAAAAAAATAATTCCCCTTCTTAAAGTGAACCCACCATCGTGGACAGGCTCCTGTTTGCCTTGAAGCTCAGATGTTTTCTGAAGGTGTATTTGTAAACTCTCCTGCAAAATCCCCTCTAAAATAGACAGTTCTTTTGTAATCTTTTCAGGGAAGGAACAGGAATGCTTCATTTTGCATATATTAAATACACTTTTATATAGACATTTGCATATATTAAATACCAGCCATGGTATTTTGTGATGCCATGGGAGAACCTTGAACTCAAGAGCAACGATGATGGTTTAGCTCTTGGGATTGCAAAAAACGATGGAGAGAGAGAGTTTTAAGTTGATTTTAGGCAGAGGGTTAGTGGATGATCTGTGCTGGGCAGGTGTGCACCTCTACAACCTGCAAGTAGACTATGGGATGAAGTGAAGGAATATGGGTTATATGGGATATATATCTACATATATATGGATTATATAAATATATATATGGTTATATGGGACATATATATGCACCAGCAGCTCCTGCTGCCAGTTCAGCTCCCTCCCTTCCCACCCATCTCTCTTCAGATCCAACCAGCAAAACCCAAACCTCTTCAACTGCTTCTCAGCTAATCCATTCAAAATAATGAGTGGGGCAATGGTGGAGTAGCAATGAAGCCGTGGCTCTGCTGGAGAGGCAGGTGTGTAAATCCCCTGTGTCCCACTCTGTTCTGTTTTACAAGTAAGGAGCCACTCAGGGCAGGTCAGCAGTGGGGATAAGTGCACTCAGAAATAGCACTTGGAGTGTTTTCTACCAGCAGCTCTCTCCAGAGCAGCTTGGCAGCACTGGTTGGGATGCTGCGTTGATGGGATGCAACCAACATGCTGACTCAGCCCTCTTCTTGGGCTCCTACAATAGCTGCTTTGTGTCCTGGGGGCTATCTAGAGCCAAATCCTTTTGTGGACTCTAAAGAGCAGGGAAAACTGGATTTTGAAATAGAGATTGCAAAGCAAAATCTACTTCTTGGCTTGTGGAAAATGCACTGGAAAACATTTTGCTGAATTAACCCCAGTCAGTTCTATGGCATCCTGGTTTTCACTTGGGGTTCTGCTGTGTTGAAAGAAAACCAGAACATGGATTGACAAGAGGTTGGGAATCCATAATATTCAGGGAACATCTTTTCCTAAATATCAAAGAACTTTTCCAAATGATTGAAATTTTCTTCACATTTCAGGATAAAACATCACAACGTAGAGTGAACAAACATTTTATTGAAACAAATTCCATTCTGCCTTTCCATTTCTCAAGTAGTCACCAGGTTTTGGATCAATTCAAAGGAAGATTTTCCCTTAGTTATGTCATGGGTGCCCTCCTGGACATGGGATAGAGTCCTTCCTTCCCTTCAGAATATTTTTCACTCATCTAATTCTTTGTAATTTATCTTCATACTCTTCTGTTTCACAGACTTTTCTTCTAGTTATTCAGCAGGAACGTTATAAAAATGTTTATTTGGTGTTTTTGTTCACTTTAGGCTCCTCAGCATTTAGCTCACAGGTATTTCAGAAATGTTGTTCTCAGCACAAAAAAAAACCCAAAATAAACTGTCCTTCACTATTTTCTGTTGTTCATACCTAACAGACTTCTCATCTTTCCCGGATTGATGAATCTGTCCCATTTGCTCTTAGACTGGTAGAACTCCTCTGCAGTTTAGTTATCTCCCAGCTCCAGCTCTACTAGCAAGGTGGAAAAGAATTTGCTTTTGCTTCACCTCACCAGTCCATTGGTATTTCTTTTGGCTTGATTTGAACAATTAGTGAATCCACAGAACTCTTAGCTGCTGCTTCCTAGCATTTGATTTTTATTTTGCATAGCTCAAATCCTCTTATTGAACCAGCAGCTTTTTATTTATGGTTGTATGTCAAATGTGGAAGACTTCTAATTCCATCACTGAGATCTTTGAGCAATTCCAAGGCTTATTTAAGAGTAACTGGGCTTTTAATGGGCTATAGAAGCCAGTCTGTGTCCTTGCCACTATATGGAAGCTCTTTATTTCAAGGGGTCAAGAGGCATTTCAAAACCAGCAGAAAAAAGTCCTTTTTTGTACAGTATGTCTTTATGGAAAGGCTCAGCTCTCTACCAGCCTGATGGCTTTGAAGCAGGATGTAACTTCTCAGACCCAAGTACTCCTTTTGTGAGTTTTTTTTATTTTTAATCCTAAACAATACATTTCTACATTCCTTGAGAAGCTTCCACAAAACTTCTCCAAGTTTATAATTCACTAGAAGGTTTTAGAATTTTCTTCCAACTTCTCTAATGGTGTAATGTTTGTTTCTGTAGTTGCTCATTTTGCTGTTCTCCAGGCATATGATGCCTTTGACAGCTTAATATCTGTAATACCAAAGCACATTGGAGGCGAAGGCAGTTTTTTTAGCACCTCAATATCATCAGAAGAATTTCCTGTTCTTGATTTTAAATCAACATCTGATTTAGAACAGTTGCTTGCTAAGCACACTCGATGGTATAAATGGGTGTCATTGATGATCAGCAATGTTGGCTGCCCCCATGTAATTAAAAATGCCATTGGCTAGCATCATGCATCCAGTTGCTTGAACGTTTTCATCTCTGTTGTTCAACCTTGAATGGCTGAGCAGCCAATTAGTCATCGAGGAGACGTGCAGCAAACCAGAAAATAATCACAGCACCATCCTGACATTGCATCAATTAACTTGTCAATGGAACTCAAAGCAGCAAGACAAATATTGCAGAACAATGTCAAGACAATGATAATTTTGTGTTCATCTCCAGCAAGACATGACATCAAGTTTTCTTGCCTCCTCCAAAAATGGACTTTTCATACCATTCCCTAGGAAAACTAGGATGAGATGGTGAGCTCTGCTCATTCTCTGTGCCATATTCTGGTTACCTTTACAGGTACTATAAATTACAAATTCAGGCAGTGCTTTTATAGTGTCTGTTTACACAGGGATGAATTTTGAAGTTAACCACGTTGACAAGTCATGCAGAATAAGATGGGACTTGGGCAGCTCCTGATCTCATTTAGATTTCTTGAAATCACAACAAATTAGACCAGTAGCAATCCCATTTCTTCTCTTCTTTTTATATATATAAAAATAAATAAAAATAAATAATAATTTAAAATTTTATTTTAAATTTATTTTTTTTTTAAGGGAATAAGAGGAAAGCATGTGAAGGACAAGAAAGTCCAATAAAGGAGGGATTTTGCCTTTGGACAAGGACAGGGTCCACTTTTGATGTGTATAAGTAAATCAGTATAGCATGGACTATAGCCACATACCATATATCTTTATTTGAATTAATAGTGGGGTTTTTTTTGTGCTTTGTTTTGTTTTTTAAGAACGAGGTGATGTCCTTGACGAATGCTAGAACCCGTGTCATTCTCCCTGCTCCCCTGGAAACTGTGTGACAGCAGTGCTGGAAAGAGAACAGAGAGATTAGGGGTTTGGTGTGGGGTTGGGTTGTTTTTTTTAAATTTAAATTTAAACAAAATAATTTAAAATTTATTTTTTTTAATATATATATATATGTGCTGAAATTGCTGCTTGGGGGAGTAAAAAGAAAATTAAATGGCCCAAATAATAATAATAACAGCATGTATTTGCCTCTGAGACTTTATTAATTGTATGAAAACGAACACTATGGATATGGTAAAATAACCTTATATTTTAAAAATGTCCCACATCAAGGAGTTCTTGAAGCTTTTATGTTGATGCTTGAGTGGCAAAGCCTCAGTGGAAGGGATGCCTGAGCAGCAAGTTGTCTGAAGGGCAGCACTGCTGCTCTCTTGGGTTTTCTCAAACCTTTAAAATGAAAGGCCAGTGAATGCTGCCAGCACTTGTAACCTGTAAAAACAGATTTGTTAATGCTTTTTGAAGTGAGGAATGGTTGGGTTCATTGGTTGTGTCAGGTTTTTAATGCAGTTTTATAAAGAAGAAGGAGATGTGTCTGTATGAGTTCTCAACAGCTGAGCAGCTACAGCAGGAGTAGTGTGGTGGCCCTTGCAGAGAGTTCACTTGGAGAGATGTGATGCACAACAGGAGATCCTGTCCTGCCAGAAAAATCATCTGTGTTAGCCTTGCATCAGTGTATTCTGAGTGTGTCATACACCCTTGGAAACATCTCCTCTCCAGCCTTCCTGGAGCCCCTTCAGGCACTGGCAGGTGCTCTAAGGTCTCCCCAGAGCCTTCTCTTCTCCAGGCTGAACAACCCCAGCTCCTTCAGCCTGTCCCCACAGCAGAGCTGTTCCAGCCTCCGAGCATCTCTGCGGCCTCCTCTGGCCCTGCTCCAGCAGCTCCATGTCTCTCCTGTGCTGAGGGCTCCAGAACTGGCTGCAATACTCCAGGGAAGGTGTGAGCAGAGCAGAGCAGAGGGGCAGAATCCCCTCTCTCCAGCTGCTGGCCACACTTCTCTTGCTGCAGCCCAGGCTGCCATTGGCCTTCTTGGCTGCCAGTGCCCACTGCTGCCTCATGGCCAGCTTCTCCCCTATCAGCACCCCCAAGTCCTTTTCTGCAGAGCTGCTTCCCAGCCCCTCATCCCTCAGCCTGTATTGATAGTGAGGGTTGTTCCCACCCAGGGGCAGGACCCTGCACTTAGTCTTGTTGAACCTCCTGAGGTTCCCCTGGGCCCACCTCTGCAGCCTCTCCAGGTCCCTCTGGATGCCATCCCATCCCTCCAGCCTTTCCACAGCACCACTCAGCTTGGTGTCAGCTGCCAGCTTGCTGCTGGTGTTCAATGCTGCTGCATGGTCTGTGCTCTCCTCTTCAGCATCCCTTTAGTGCCAGGAGGTGACAAACCAGCTTTCCCTGAGGGATGTCCCCCACTGAAAGTAGCAGTCCCCATCCAGCAGTGGACCATAGAGGCAACTATGCAGTTTCAGGGTCTGTTTGGCAGCAGCTTCACGTTGGCAGGTGACAGCTCCCGTGCCAATGCCAGAGGTTTGGTTGGTTGGTAATACTGTGCAATCCCCAGTTGATTACTTGGAAGAGACAAGGCAGTTGCTAGGGAAACTGGGTAGAAAACCAAATCTCATTTGCTTCGTATTTTGCATGAAAGAGCTCACCTGACCATCAGGATTAATATCTGTCCTGGAACTTCTCCCTGATCAGGGAGATCCCTCATCAGGGCCTGTTGGGACAAGAGAGGGGGTGATCACTGAAAATCAAGAGGGGACATTTAGACTAGAGAGAAGGAAGAAATTTTTTACATTGAAGGTGGTGAGACTGGCCCAGGTTGCCCAGAGAGATGGTTGATGCCTCATTCCTGGAACCATCCCAGGTGAGGTTGGCCAGGGCTCTGAGCACCCTGCTGTGATTGCAGATCCTGCTTAGTGCATGATGCTTGTTGAGCTTTAAAGGTCTCTTCCAACCCAAACTATTCTCTGAAATGTTCATGTATTTTTGCAAGTCTGAAAGCTACTGCCTGATTTCCCCCTGAATGTACTAGGAAAACATAAGAAAACATACTTGAATTTTTTTTTCCTCCTATTTGAGGCATTTAGGGTCCTTCACAGAGCCTCTAATAACATTTGAGCTATTTTCTGGCACTCACAGTATGATGCAGTCTCCTCTTCCAACCCAGCCACCTAATGGCAGAAGGCTCGTGTGATTAATTGCTTTTAAATGTAGTTTAATTATAACCCCCATCACATCTGCAGAGAATTAGCCTAAAGGTCACTGGGTATTTGGGAGGGATGGACAGAGGCAGGCTGAGTGCCTGCATGGCTGGGATTCCTTCAAAAAAAGGAACCAGAAATAGAATTTCCATTTCAAACAGCTGGAGGCAGTTGTGATAACGTTAAAACATCCATCAGATCATGAAGTTAAATGGCCTTTTTTTTTATTTTCTTCTCACATACTGGTGGTTTTGTGGAATGTGCAGATGCTTTGATATGAATGAAGACATGAAAATTCATTAGAAGGGATCTATTTGAAAAAAAAAGAATAAAAAAAGAACAAAAAAGAGAAGAAAAACTATGTGTAAAACTGATATTTCCTGAAGTCAGCAGCAATCTGAGATCCATAGCCTGGAAACTCTCCTAGTTAAGGCTCAACAGTTCTACCAAATACCTGGAGAAAGCATGTTCCTGGATCCATTAAATCTTCCTCTTTAAAATATTTCTGGTTTACTTCCTTCCCAGTTCTCCAAATCTGGCCAGACCTGCTGCTTCTAAAGACTGTGAAAATTAACAATATTACATAAATTCCACAGTGTGTCTTGGATTAAAGCTGCATTTAGCCAAGCAAAATACTTATTATAACTTAATCGTTCTTTGTCAAAAATGTTGCTCCCAGCATCAAACTTTTTACAAGCTCAAGATCATAATTATTTATGAGCCTTACAGCAGTGATTTGGAGTTGCTGCTACTAGTGTCCCCTTTCCCTGTGATCCACAGTTAATGAGCACCAAAGGAAATGGATTCATTAAGCCACTACCAATGTTTGCTTTGCAAAATAAAAAAATCCCTTTAATAACAGCATATTATTATTATTATTTTGGGGAGTTCATAAAAATGCAAAAGAGAAGAGAGAAATCTTTAAAAGCAATTACTTTGAAGATGTTTGTTGCTATAACGACAAGATGCAGCTCTTCAGGAGCTATCGTTTCCTTAATGTTGTTAAAAACTTTCGTTGCCATAACAACAATGCATTTGTATTTTCAGTACTTTTGCTTTTCAACCTGTGCTTGTAGAAGCAGCTTGTATTATTTGGTTTGGTTTTTTTTCTGTATGAAATATTCAATGTATCACAGTATGCAGGGGTTGGTGTTGCACTGAAGTAGATAGGAATGAGCCAGCTTTGCTCCTCCTGTGCCTTTGTGTGTTAACTTTGGCTTCAGGTAACTACTAGAAATATAGAAACTTCTTGGGGTGCTGAAGGAGAAGGACTTTTCTTCAGAGAAGTATTCAGTGCTGTGGAGCAGGGATGCAGATGAACTGGGTACAGTCTTGTTCAGTATATTCATGAGTGACATGGATGAGGGGACAGAGTGACCCTCAGCAAGTTTGCTGGTGACACCAAACTGGGAGGAGTGACTGACACAGCAGCAGGCTGTGCACCACATCCACATGGTTTTTAAACACCTCCAGGGATGGGGACTCCACCACCTCCCTGGGCAGCCCATTCCAATGCCCAACCACCCTCTCTGGAAAGAAATTTTTCCTGATATCCAACCTAAATTTCCCTTGGTGCAACTTGAAGCTATTCCCCCTAGTCCTGGCATTTTGAACTTGGGAGAAGAGGTCGACCCCCACCTCCCTACACCTTCCCTTCAGGTAGCTGTAGAGAGCAATAAGGTCCCTCCTGAGCCTCCTCTTCTCAAGACTAAACAATCCCAGCTCCCTCAGCCTCTCCTCATAGGAGAAACTCTCCAGACCCTTCACCAGCTTTGTTGCCCTTCTCTGAACTCTCTCCAGCCCCTCAACATCCTTCTTGTAGTGAGGGGCCCAAAATTGGACACAGTCCTCAAGGTGAGGCCTCCCCAGTGCCCAGTACAGGGGCACAATCACCTCCTTACTCCTGCTGCCCACACTGTTCTGCTCCATGCCAGGATGCTGTTGGCTTCTTGGCTGCTTGGGCACACTGCTGGCTCATGTCCAGTCGGCTGTCACCAGCACCCCCAAGTCCTTCTCTGAAATGCAGCTTTCCAGCCACTTCTCCCCAAGTCTGTAACACTGCAGGGGGTTGTTATGACTAAAATAGAGGACCTTGCAATTGGTCTTGTTGAACCTCATGCAGTTGGTTTCAGTCCATCCCTTCAACCTGGCCAGATCCCTCTGCAGAACATCCCAACCCTCAGAAAATGGTAAATATTGCTGACTAATGCATATGAAACACCCACATTTTCCTTTGGGAAATAACTTCCATGTGGGCAAAGCACTCGTACAGGTTACCTGTACCTCAAAAATGAGTTAAGGCAGTCACTAGTTAGTTCAGAAGGAAAAAAGGAGGAAAGCAGATCCTGGGGAAATGCTCATTGCTGGAGAAAAACGGTGTTGGCATCAGCGTGTGACAGCTTTTTCCAGCCTATCTGGAGAAACCCGAAGCAAAGAAATAAACCCAAGTAAATTATCTTTTCCAATTGCTTTTGTTTAAGTCCCTGATATGATGTTGCTGCTGCATGCTTGGCTTGGCCGGGTTTTCTCATCGCATTTGACTCCCTCCCCTCTCTCTGCCATTTCTCATTTTCCAGACACTGGATCAAGCCAGGCCATGGAATTGCTGTCACATGCAGGGAAGGACTCTCAGGCTTTCGGGTTAATGGGCTGTCTGATTTCATCACAGAGAGCTGGGAAATAGGAGAAGGGCAGGGGATGAGCGTGGGCCTGGGTGGTTTTTTCCTCTTGAGAGGATAGCATGCACAGCTTCACTCATCCTGGAATTTTATGATGAGTAAAGCAATGTAAAGAGAGAAGGAGGCTCAGAGGAGACCTGAAAGGAGGTTGGAGCCAGCTGGGGTTGGTCTCTGCTCCCTAGCAACAAGTGACAGGAAAAAAAAACAGCCTCAAGTTGCACCAGAATAGGTTTAGGTTGGACATGAGGAATAATTTATTTCCTGAAAAGCCTGTCTAGGCCTGTCCCAGGCTGCCCAGGGCAGTGCTGGAGTCCCCATCCCTGCAGGGGTTTCAAAGCTGTGGAGATGTGGTGCTGAGGGACATGGCTTAGTGGTGCCCTGACAGTGCTGGGTTAACAGTTGGTCTTGATGATCTTGAAGGTCTCTTCTAACCAAAGCAATTCAATGATTCTGTGCTTTTTCCCCATGGACATGGTACCTTTTCTGCTGCATTTTTTGTCCTCCAGTACATCAGAAGAGGAGGGTGATGTAATCCCCAAAGGGCCTGGCTTGATTCCTTTCATTCCTCCTGATCCATTTTTCTCTTCAATGAGAAAGGAGGAGTTTGATTGCATCCATATATGCCTAGAGGAAAAAAAAAAACACAAAACATTGAAGGTCTAAATGCATCCCTTTGACACCCAGACCTTTCTAACTGACAAAAGTTTTCTGTAAATGCAGTTTGGATACGAACAAACCCCCTAAGAAGCCTTTCAAAAACACCTGGCTTGTCAAATTGAGATGCATGCAGTTTAAATGTTTTGCCCAAAGCATTTACTGGGTACTGGGGGTGAACACTGGTTAGTTCAGATCTGATCATTTCAGTTAGAGATCAAAAAACATTTTGTTGCTGCCTGAGGTCACTTGTATCCAGTCCAATCTTAAGAAATGACAGCAAAGAGTATCTGTTGTTACACTCTGGTTTAAAAGAAGGTATTTATATCAATAATCTACTAATAGATTTCAGTCCTGATTTACCTTCCCATAGTCAGTGTCTCACCACAGTGCTGTGCTTTTGGAATAGAAGTGGAGAGAGATTGAAATAAAGGGAATTTCCCCTTCCCCAGCTCAGTGAAAGCAGGTTTCTGTAGCACTAACAAGGAGATCTTGCCAAGTCCAGCTCTATTTTTAGCCAGTGGGGAGCATTTTAAGGAAAGATTTCAAGGAAGACAAGGAGGTAGCATCATTATTCTGTGTCAGCCAGGGTAGCCCCAAAGAGGGAGGCTGCAGGACTGAGATAACGTGCTCTTTGGTATTTCTGTGTGTTTCCTGCATGTGTGTAAACATCTTTTGGCTATTGAGCATGAAGAGTATCACTGCCTCTTATTACAAGCATGATTATTTTTGATGCACTCAGGGAGGGTGAGGTGTGTTGTAGACTCCAGAATTACAGGGAGAGATGGCAGGAGGAGCAATCAGCCCCCTTCCTATCCTTGCCTGCAGCACAGAAATACGAAAAGCTGGGAAATGAGACAACCATTTTTAAATTAATATCTTTAATTATGAGGCGAATTTCAACCCCCCCGTGCTCATTAGCTTAGTGTTTATGATTTGTGCTTATTACCTAGACTTAATTGCCTTAACCTCACCCATCTTTTTTTTTCCCTTTTCCCATTTTATTTCCTGATGATTTAATCTGTCATGTTGTTTTCTTAAAGCAGTGATGAGATCCAAGGGAGNCCAATTGCTTTTGTTTAAGTCCCTGATATGATGTTGCTGCTGCATGCTTGGCTTGGCCGGGTTTTCTCATCGCATTTGACTCCCTCCCCTCTCTCTGCCATTTCTCATTTTCCAGACACTGGATCAAGCCAGGCCATGGAATTGCTGTCACATGCAGGGAAGGACTCTCAGGCTTTCGGGTTAATGGGCTGTCTGATTTCATCACAGAGAGCTGGGAAATAGGAGAAGGGCAGGGGATGAGCGTGGGCCTGGGTGGTTTTTTCCTCTTGAGAGGATAGCATGCACAGCTTCACTCATCCTGGAATTTTATGATGAGTAAAGCAATGTAAAGAGAGAAGGAGGCTCAGAGGAGACCTGAAAGGAGGTTGGAGCCAGCTGGGGTTGGTCTCTGCTCCCTAGCAACAAGTGACAGGAAAAAAAAACAGCCTCAAGTTGCACCAGAATAGGTTTAGGTTGGACATGAGGAATAATTTATTTCCTGAAAAGCCTGTCTAGGCCTGTCCCAGGCTGCCCAGGGCAGTGCTGGAGTCCCCATCCCTGCAGGGGTTTCAAAGCTGTGGAGATGTGGTGCTGAGGGACATGGCTTAGTGGTGCCCTGGCAGTGCTGGGTTAACAGTTGGTCTTGATGATCTTGAAGGTCTCTTCTAACCAAAGCAATTCAATGATTCTGTGCTTTTTCCCCATGGACATGGTACCTTTTCTGCTGCATTTTTTGTCCTCCAGTACATCAGAAGAGGAGGGTGATGTAATCCCCAAAGGGCCTGGCTTGATTCCTTTCATTCCTCCTGATCCATTTTTCTCTTCAATGAGAAAGGAGGAGTTTGATTGCATCCATATATGCCTAGAGGAAAAAAAAAAACACAAAACATTGAAGGTCTAAATGCATCCCTTTGACACCCAGACCTTTCTAACTGACAAAAGTTTTCTGTAAATGCAGTTTGGATACGAACAAACCCCCTAAGAAGCCTTTCAAAAACACCTGGCTTGTCAAATTGAGATGCATGCAGTTTAAATGTTTTGCCCAAAGCATTTACTGGGTACTGGGGGTGAACACTGGTTAGTTCAGATCTGATCATTTCAGTTAGAGATCAAAAAACATTTTGTTGCTGCCTGAGGTCACTTGTATCCAGTCCAATCTTAAGAAATGACAGCAAAGAGTATCTGTTGTTACACTCTGGTTTAAAAGAAGGTATTTATATCAATAATCTACTAATAGATTTCAGTCCTGATTTACCTTCCCATAGTCAGTGTCTCACCACAGTGCTGTGCTTTTGGAATAGAAGTGGAGAGAGATTGAAATAAAGGGAATTTCCCCTTCCCCAGCTCAGTGAAAGCAGGTTTCTGTAGCACTAACAAGGAGATCTTGCCAAGTCCAGCTCTATTTTTAGCCAGTGGGGAGCATTTTAAGGAAAGATTTCAAGGAAGACAAGGAGGTAGCATCATTATTCTGTGTCAGCCAGGGTAGCCCCAAAGAGGGAGGCTGCAGGACTGAGATAACGTGCTCTTTGGTATTTCTGTGTGTTTCCTGCATGTGTGTAAACATCTTTTGGCTATTGAGCATGAAGAGTATCACTGCCTCTTATTACAAGCATGATTATTTTTGATGCACTCAGGGAGGGTGAGGTGTGTTGTAGACTCCAGAATTACAGGGAGAGATGGCAGGAGGAGCAATCAGCCCCCTTCCTATCCTTGCCTGCAGCACAGAAATACGAAAAGCTGGGAAATGAGACAACCATTTTTAAATTAATATCTTTAATTATGAGGCGAATTTCAACCCCCCCGTGCTCATTAGCTTAGTGTTTATGATTTGTGCTTATTACCTAGACTTAATTGCCTTAACCTCACCCATCTTTTTTTTTCCCTTTTCCCATTTTATTTCCTGATGATTTAATCTGTCATGTTGTTTTCTTAAAGCAGTGATGAGATCCAAGGGAGAGATAAGACAGGATGAGAGCATCTGAATTTGTAGAATTATAGAATCACAGAGTGGTTTGGATTGGAAGGGACCTTCAAGATCATCTTGTTCCGAACTCCCTGCCATGGGCAGGGCCACCTCTCATCAGACCACGTTGCTCAAAGGCCTATCCATGCTGGTCTGGAACATGTCTGGGTTTTGGAGCACCCACAGCTTCCCTGGGCAACCTGTGTCAGTGTCTCACCACCCTCAGAGTGAAAAAATTCTTCCTTATTTTTAATTTAAATCTCCTTTCTTCCAGTTTGAAGCCATCACCCCCCCACCCTATCAGTAGGAGCCCTTGTGAAAAGTCCCTCCCCAGATTTTGTAGCCCCACTTCAGATACCAGAAGGTGCTCTGAGGTCTCCCTGGAGCCTTCTCCAAGCTGAACAACCCCAACTCCTTCAACCTGTCCACGTAGGAAAAGTGCTTTAGCCTCTGGATCACCTTCATTGTCCAAAACCAACCAGAAGTTATCCTCAAATTAAATTTCCAAACTCAATCTTTACCAAAATGTAATGCAAAGGGTGCAAGGAAGTGCCTTCAGTGTGCCTCCTCTCTGTTTCAGTTCTGAGTTTTTAGCTAGTGTTTGCTGCTATAAATTAGAATTTAAAAAATAGCAGAGCTGTCTGTATTTGCAACTGGATTTATTATGGACTTCAGAAAATAGTTTAGGGTCCATGAAGTTATCCTTAGCTGCATTGCAATGATGTTACAGAGTCTGGTTCAGAGATTTACTGCATTGTACAAATTAATTTAGGCTTTTTTTAGTATTTCCTCTCCAGCCAACCCTTAGAGCTGTTTATAAGAAAACAGTTTTTTCCATGTAAATGCCACTACATCTTCTTGACAGTGAAATATTTTACCAATATATGTGGATTCTGTTGAATTACATCCTGGCTGTTTCCTGGGTTATTTAGAGAATGTTTCTTTTAGGTATGTGTGTGTGTGTGTGTGGGGGGTAGTTAATTTTCAACAATTTTTCACTGTAACTTGTTCTAATCTGTGAGATTAAGCATAATTCTTTTCATCCAGCTCCTGGTCCACAAACTGCTCTGTATTTTTATTATATCAGTCCATAAAATCTAACTACTAACCTCAGGGTAGTCAAGTCCAAGTGTTGAGGAGAGGCAGAGCTGCTGCTGCTGGCTGGCCACAGGTGAGATCTCCTTTGGGGCTGATGCATAAAATTGATGCTTTTTTATGTACCCGAGGGGGTCTGAATAGCTTTGGGCTCAGATCTGAGATGGGATCTGATGGGAATCAATGAGCTACAGAGGGGTGAGGTGAGGAGCATCAGTGTATTCATTTGTTTTCCCTTTTAAGGACCAGGAATGCTGAGCTGTACTTTGCAGAAGTCCTCCCTGGATATTGTCTATATTTTCTACTTGAAATCATTATTTGGAGGTGGGAAAGAAAAAGGATTTGCAAATGGACAACTGAGGATGTACCCCTCAGGTTGCATATGAATATTTGATGTAAGTGCTGCTTAGTACAAGTACTTATTACAGAAACTAAGTGTATATGAGTCCCTGTTATATATACATACATATTTATATTTATATTTATTTTTTTAATATTTTTTTATATATATATATAAAATCATATATATATATATGATGGGATAGTTACTGGGATATTACTGGTCAGGGTCCTTCTAGAGAACTGAACATGTAAAAACATGGGGTTGCTCATCCCAGCAGTATAAAGTAGTGCAATATGAATAGCAAGAGGAGGGGTCAGTGGGAGTTTTCTGGTGTAGGGAGGTGTGAATGATAAAATAATGGTTTTGATGCCTTCGTAGGGAAAGGGATGTCTCGGTGACAGGAGTTGAGAGAAATGATACTTGGAATGTTAAACACACCTCTCTCTCATCAAAGATTGCACCCTGTAATCAAAAACCAGCAAATATAGTACTTTGAATTAAGGAAGGTTGACAAAAAAAAGCTGTAGCAGCTCATGCTAATAGTCTGAGATACTAAAAAAGGGTCAGATTGTTCCATTTGTCCTCAAACTGTTTTTTTTTTTGTCACAGTACGTATTTTATTTGAAAATTGTGTTTTATCTATTATATTCATAATAAAACAGAAATAGTGGAAGTTAAAAATGAAGGCAAATCTGAGCCATTTTTAATGGATATAAAATATTTTTGGAGCAAATCTCAGCATTGAACTCTTTCTACTTCATTGCTGGAAATACTGGAATTTACTGTGAAGGAATAAAAGCAAGTCCTACCCATCTCTAATGCACTGGTGATTATTAAGGTGTATATTCCTTATATTAATGAACCCCTAGTGAAGGAAGATGCCTTAACTATTCCAGAAATAGCCAGAGCACCCTATATTTATGATCTCATGTTAAATTAGATTTTTTTTTTCCTTTAATGACCTAAGAAGACTCTTACAGAACTTTGTTCTGGTACCAAAAATGTAACATCCCATATTGTACATATAGATAATAATTCCTATTGCCTTCTGTATGACTTTTTTTCTTTCCCCCTTCCCCTCTTTCTTCTCAGGAAGACCTGGCTCTTCCAAATAAATCAGATTTAGCCACTTTGTTCCCATGCTAATCAGTCTTCTGGCCTCCGAAAGATCCTTGAAAGCCTGTTGACAACTCCTTCTAAATTATAAAAGCAAAGAGGCTGCCCCAATGCACTTGAAGGCTGAGAGGCTGTAGAAGGGGAATGTTTGTCTGTAGCTTTTAGAGATGCCAGAGCATCACTTGAACCCCAAAGACAGCTTTTATTAATTGGAGCACTCAGCCAGGGAGCTTTTTGCCAGCCAGCTCGATTAGGCTCTTTCTGGAGAGATCGATTGAATTCAGTTCTGTCAATCTCTCATCTCCCAGATGCAAAAATCTTTGGGAAGAGCTTGGTTATTTATTTATTTATTTTAAATGAAGTCTTCTACATGAGAAAGCTGCTCCCTGATGCTCGGTGTTGTAGTAGTGTGAGAGAAATATACTGAAGAGTTAGGCATATCCCAGACTTCATCTGATTTAAACTGTTTTTTCTTAAAGTCTTTGTATTTGTTGTGGACTCTGTAACAGGTAACACTTTATTTTATGTTCTAGCTCATATTAACCTCAAATACTTTATATATCTGGTGGAGGTGCTGACAGGTAGAGGACCAAAATGACCCTGTGTGGCATGTCCTAGGTGGTCCTGCTTTGGCAGGGAGGTTGGACTCTGGAGGTCCCTGCTAACCCCTAACATTCCATCATTCTATCCTGTTGCTAGGACAAAATGGGGTTGATGCTAAGACTGCAGTGAGCCCAGTTGTTGCCAGATTTTCCCCAAATCCAAGGCAAAGACACCCTGAGAGCTCTGAGTGTATTCATAGCAAATGAAGTACCTTGACATTTTATATCCTGGTATATTAATGGTGTTAGGATGCAGATGAGCAATGTAGGAATGTGCATAATTCTCTCATTTATCTGCAGCAAAACCGTTTCTGCTTTGGAATTTATTTGAATTAAATTCCTTTAGACTTTTCAGCTAAAAAAAAAAAAGTAAATCTCTTTGCAATGAGTGTTAACAGCAGTATCAGAGGAGGGTGCCATGGCTGGGAAATCCTCTCCAGAACTGAGAGTACTGACTCCCAGCAACCTCTTCTGCAGAGGGAGACCCAGGAGGGTCCTCTGGTCTGGGAGCTCCTGGGAACCTGTCTGGCAAAGGCAGAGATAGTTAAACCACAGTAATGACTAATACCCATGTGGTAGAGAAATTCCACATTAATTTAAATGCCTTTGGATAGGAAGATATTTTGACCAAAAGCTGAAAATAAAGAACTAAGAGAGCAGAATAAATTTGGTCTCAGTACAAATACAGCCAAATTGTATTTACATTTAGTCTATGCAGGGCTTAATGTATTTGCAAGAAAGATTTCAGCTTATCCTGAATCTTTAGAAATGTATTAATTTTCAATGCAGGATTTTAATGAGTTAGTGCAGAAAGTTTATAAAGTCTTAATAACTGCAACCTTGCCAAGTAGCTGATGCTTTTTTAACATCTTCCACTTTGGTTTTGTGCACCAACCCCATCATGTCTCAGATCCATCAGTGTTCCCTGACACCAGCCTGATGCTGTGGCACTTCAGGACATGGTGTAGTGCTCCTGATTAAATTTAGCAGATGGTTGGACTTGGTGATCTTGAAGGTAATTTCCAACCTTAATGATTCTATGATTCGATGGTATCTGCTTTGCTGCTTCCCCCCTTTGTGATCAGTAAGTAAAGCAGTGGTGTTGACTTTTAGAAGATGCTAATGGAGCTCATTAGATGGTAAATAGAAGCCATTTGGGCAGGTACTTTCCTGGATTGTGTATAAAAATGCCTAGAATAAAAATATCTCTTGCTGATTCTTGCTATTGTGAATTTACTCTTCCCTAGCACAGGCATTTTCATTTGCTGTATATTTTTAAGAATAATAGGATACATCTGGGCCATATTTTCTTGTCTTGATTCTTACACATTTTTTCCTCCATCTGTATAAATACATATTTTTAAGAATCCCAGTGTATAAACATTTTTACATCAGTAGCTATTTCCAGGCTGGTTTCTCTCAGAAAAACAAAAAAAAGAAACAAACCAAACACCAAAAAACAACCATAAGGCAAATCTGTATTTTCTCATACTCCCATATTTTCAGATGTTCACACGAGGGTGTGCTCTTGTTTTTACACAATCATGATGTAAGAACACATTTCTATAAAAATACACTGATTTGCACCTTTTTGTCTTAAAAGGATGTTGTCGTGAATCGATGTGCTGGAGAAACCTCTGGCCTTGTAATTTGAAATTATTCCATGTCAAATGGAATTTCAGTCTGACTAAAATCATAAGCTTTGCATGTCTGAAAATAGAAGGTGTCAGGATTATTCCCAGGTAATTTCCCCTTGGCAAACCTTGCTTCCAGGCATTTTGAGCCCAGTAGAGCAGTTCAGTCCTCTCTATCTTGGTTGAAACCAAGTGGGTAAATTCACCAGGGTGGTGAAAGCATCAGAAGAACTTCTCAGCTTTCAGATAATCCATTATTTAGTTACATTGGTCTGGTTATAAAACTTCCAACAACATTGTAAAGATTTTACTGTTGACTTTTTGAAACCCTATGGCCCAGCTTTTGAACGTCCCATCAGCTTTAGGCTTCTGGAGCACCAAACACTGAGATGGGGAGCAGAAATTCGGCAGCAACTGTGCGACTGTGTGGGAAATTCACTCTTTTTTTAGCTTTTCTCTATGTTCNCAGCCAGGGAGCTTTTTGCCAGCCAGCTCGATTAGGCTCTTTCTGGAGAGATCGATTGAATTCAGTTCTGTCAATCTCTCATCTCCCAGATGCAAAAATCTTTGGGAAGAGCTTGGTTATTTATTTATTTATTTTAAATGAAGTCTTCTACATGAGAAAGCTGCTCCCTGATGCTCGGTGTTGTAGTAGTGTGAGAGAAATATACTGAAGAGTTAGGCATATCCCAGACTTCATCTGATTTAAACTGTTTTTTCTTAAAGTCTTTGTATTTGTTGTGGACTCTGTAACAGGTAACACTTTATTTTATGTTCTAGCTCATATTAACCTCAAATACTTTATATATCTGGTGGAGGTGCTGACAGGTAGAGGACCAAAATGACCCTGTGTGGCATGTCCTAGGTGGTCCTGCTTTGGCAGGGAGGTTGGACTCTGGAGGTCCCTGCTAACCCCTAACATTCCATCATTCTATCCTGTTGCTAGGACAAAATGGGGTTGATGCTAAGACTGCAGTGAGCCCAGTTGTTGCCAGATTTTCCCCAAATCCAAGGCAAAGACACCCTGAGAGCTCTGAGTGTATTCATAGCAAATGAAGTACCTTGACATTTTATATCCTGGTATATTAATGGTGTTAGGATGCAGATGAGCAATGTAGGAATGTGCATAATTCTCTCATTTATCTGCAGCAAAACCGTTTCTGCTTTGGAATTTATTTGAATTAAATTCCTTTAGACTTTTCAGCTAAAAAAAAAAAAGTAAATCTCTTTGCAATGAGTGTTAACAGCAGTATCAGAGGAGGGTGCCATGGCTGGGAAATCCTCTCCAGAACTGAGAGTACTGACTCCCAGCAACCTCTTCTGCAGAGGGAGACCCAGGAGGGTCCTCTGGTCTGGGAGCTCCTGGGAACCTGTCTGGCAAAGGCAGAGATAGTTAAACCACAGTAATGACTAATACCCATGTGGTAGAGAAATTCCACATTAATTTAAATGCCTTTGGATAGGAAGATATTTTGACCAAAAGCTGAAAATAAAGAACTAAGAGAGCAGAATAAATTTGGTCTCAGTACAAATACAGCCAAATTGTATTTACATTTAGTCTATGCAGGGCTTAATGTATTTGCAAGAAAGATTTCAGCTTATCCTGAATCTTTAGAAATGTATTAATTTTCAATGCAGGATTTTAATGAGTTAGTGCAGAAAGTTTATAAAGTCTTAATAACTGCAACCTTGCCAAGTAGCTGATGCTTTTTTAACATCTTCCACTTTGGTTTTGTGCACCAACCCCATCATGTCTCAGATCCATCAGTGTTCCCTGACACCAGCCTGATGCTGTGGCACTTCAGGACATGGTGTAGTGCTCCTGATTAAATTTAGCAGATGGTTGGACTTGGTGATCTTGAAGGTAATTTCCAACCTTAATGATTCTATGATTCGATGGTATCTGCTTTGCTGCTTCCCCCCTTTGTGATCAGTAAGTAAAGCAGTGGTGTTGACTTTTAGAAGATG
>VYZU01045437.1:167418-189883 GCA_013401355.1 Ceyx cyanopectus | reverse complement strand
CATGGATCAGTAGAGGCTGGGGGCTGATGTACTAGAGAGAAGCTCTGGAGAAAGAGCCCTGGGGGTCCTGGTGGACAGGGGGTGACCATGAGCCAACAATGAGCCCTTGAGGCCAAGCAGGCCAATGGATCCTGGGATGCATTAGGAGAAGTGTGGCCAGCAGGACAAGGGAGGTTCTCCTCCCCCTCTACTCTGCACTGCTGAGACCCCACCTCGAGGACTGTGTCCAGTACTGGGCACCCCAGTTCAGAAAAGATAGAGATTTGCTGGAGAGAGTCCAGTGCAGGGCCACCAGGATGCTGCAGGGAGTGGAGCATCTACCTGCTGAGGAGAGGCTGAGAGAGTTGGGGCTCTTGAGTCTGGAGAAGAGGAGACTGAGGGGGGAGCTCAGCAGTGTCTGTCAAGATGTTCAGGGCATTGTAGGGAGGATGGAGCCAGACTCTGCTCAGTGTCATCCAGTGACAGGATGAGAGGCAATGGGAGTCAGTTGGAGCACAAGAGGTTGAGGGGAAACAGAAGGAAAAACTTGTTTCCAGTGAGGGTGGCAGAACCTGGCAGGGGCTGTCCAGGGGGGTTGTGGAGTCTCTTGCTCTGGAGACATTCCAGACCCACCTGGATCTGTTCCTGGGTGACTTGTTCTAGATGACCCTGCTCAGGCAGGGGGGTTGGACTAGATGATCTTCTAGGTCCCTTCCAACCCCTGACATTCTATGATTTTATCTGTATTGTGTGAATACATTTGTATGGTGTGTTCTTCCATATTCTTTCTTCCCTGTCATTAATAAGTGTAGTGGTATTTTGGACTTCTGTTGATCTCCATGAGAATTTTCTTGATGTCAAACTTCACAACAGTAACTCCAAAGCTCTTCTCTTTTTTAAAAATTTTAAAATTTTAAAAAACCACTGAGGCAAGGAATTGATACTGCAGACCCTTGATGAGTTGTTGAAATGTGAGTGTTCCCCACTGTCAGCCTGAGCAAAGGCAGTTATCCTGGTGTGCCTTGCCATGGTTGGTCTGGGGATGGACACATCCCTCAGCAAATAGCATATATTAGGAAGGCATTTATTGCTTCAGTAGCAGGCAGGAGAAACTATTTCTGCTCAGTGATAAAAGAGCTTCAGAGACAGGGTGTATTAACTTTAGATGGACCCAGTGCAATCCAAAATCCACTTTTAGGGCTAAAAGAGCCTGGAATGAAGACTTAATTAATATATTTCCCCTTGTATTTTGTGCAAGTCTTCTATCAGTGGACAGTTTGTAGGGTGTGAAAGCTCTTTGTGTCCTGTCTGGTGTCAGCTGGTGAGCAGCACAACTGAATGTGGTGTGATAAAAAAAAAGTATGAAGATTTCCTACTCTTCTATTACTAGGGAATACTCCTGGAAGTTTGAAATAGTTGAAATTGGGTGATTTTTTATAGCTTGCCTTAAATCTGAGCTAGAAGCAACAGGGCAGGCTTCACCTGAATCTCCTTATTACTTACAAGGGATGCTTTTCTCAAGTGCTTTTCATGTCTTCATTCATTCTCCAGAGTCATGTTCGAGTACATTTGAGCTGAGCAATTTATCCAGCTTGGTTTCAAGCAAGCATTTTGCTGCCTTTTTCAAAGAAAAACACTGACCCCTGTGCTTCCATGCAGAAAAACAGTGGAAAATGAGAAGTATCTTTGGTATCTTTCACAGAGTTTAATGTGCCACTCACCTCCTGGTCCCAGGAATGCTTATTTCACCCCCTGTATTTGTACTTAGAGTTATCACCAACATTATTTTTGCCAACAAAGATGTAGCTGTAATGTAGTTCAGCTAATTATTAATATCATTAAATGCCTTTGATGATATTTGGAATGCAAAAGTCTTCAGNCATGGATCAGTAGAGGCTGGGGGCTGATGTACTAGAGAGAAGCTCTGGAGAAAGAGCCCTGGGGGTCCTGGTGGACAGGGGGTGACCATGAGCCAACAATGAGCCCTTGAGGCCAAGCAGGCCAATGGATCCTGGGATGCATTAGGAGAAGTGTGGCCAGCAGGACAAGGGAGGTTCTCCTCCCCCTCTACTCTGCACTGCTGAGACCCCACCTCGAGGACTGTGTCCAGTACTGGGCACCCCAGTTCAGAAAAGATAGAGATTTGCTGGAGAGAGTCCAGTGCAGGGCCACCAGGATGCTGCAGGGAGTGGAGCATCTACCTGCTGAGGAGAGGCTGAGAGAGTTGGGGCTCTTGAGTCTGGAGAAGAGGAGACTGAGGGGGGAGCTCAGCAGTGTCTGTCAAGATGTTCAGGGCATTGTAGGGAGGATGGAGCCAGACTCTGCTCAGTGTCATCCAGTGACAGGATGAGAGGCAATGGGAGTCAGTTGGAGCACAAGAGGTTGAGGGGAAACAGAAGGAAAAACTTGTTTCCAGTGAGGGTGGCAGAACCTGGCAGGGGCTGTCCAGGGGGGTTGTGGAGTCTCTTGCTCTGGAGACATTCCAGACCCACCTGGATCTGTTCCTGGGTGACTTGTTCTAGATGACCCTGCTCAGGCAGGGGGGTTGGACTAGATGATCTTCTAGGTCCCTTCCAACCCCTGACATTCTATGATTTTATCTGTATTGTGTGAATACATTTGTATGGTGTGTTCTTCCATATTCTTTCTTCCCTGTCATTAATAAGTGTAGTGGTATTTTGGACTTCTGTTGATCTCCATGAGAATTTTCTTGATGTCAAACTTCACAACAGTAACTCCAAAGCTCTTCTCTTTTTTAAAAATTTTAAAATTTTAAAAAACCACTGAGGCAAGGAATTGATACTGCAGACCCTTGATGAGTTGTTGAAATGTGAGTGTTCCCCACTGTCAGCCTGAGCAAAGGCAGTTATCCTGGTGTGCCTTGCCATGGTTGGTCTGGGGATGGACACATCCCTCAGCAAATAGCATATATTAGGAAGGCATTTATTGCTTCAGTAGCAGGCAGGAGAAACTATTTCTGCTCAGTGATAAAAGAGCTTCAGAGACAGGGTGTATTAACTTTAGATGGACCCAGTGCAATCCAAAATCCACTTTTAGGGCTAAAAGAGCCTGGAATGAAGACTTAATTAATATATTTCCCCTTGTATTTTGTGCAAGTCTTCTATCAGTGGACAGTTTGTAGGGTGTGAAAGCTCTTTGTGTCCTGTCTGGTGTCAGCTGGTGAGCAGCACAACTGAATGTGGTGTGATAAAAAAAAAGTATGAAGATTTCCTACTCTTCTATTACTAGGGAATACTCCTGGAAGTTTGAAATAGTTGAAATTGGGTGATTTTTTATAGCTTGCCTTAAATCTGAGCTAGAAGCAACAGGGCAGGCTTCACCTGAATCTCCTTATTACTTACAAGGGATGCTTTTCTCAAGTGCTTTTCATGTCTTCATTCATTCTCCAGAGTCATGTTCGAGTACATTTGAGCTGAGCAATTTATCCAGCTTGGTTTCAAGCAAGCATTTTGCTGCCTTTTTCAAAGAAAAACACTGACCCCTGTGCTTCCATGCAGAAAAACAGTGGAAAATGAGAAGTATCTTTGGTATCTTTCACAGAGTTTAATGTGCCACTCACCTCCTGGTCCCAGGAATGCTTATTTCACCCCCTGTATTTGTACTTAGAGTTATCACCAACATTATTTTTGCCAACAAAGATGTAGCTGTAATGTAGTTCAGCTAATTATTAATATCATTAAATGCCTTTGATGATATTTGGAATGCAAAAGTCTTCAGCTGAAGATAATATTTGTATTCAGCTCCATTAGGTGCAGTGATGAGTTAGACAAAACATTGCACAAGTTGGTCTGGAACATGATGCAAATTCAAAACCTATGACAGCATCTGAGGTCCCTCTAATTATGCTGTAAAATGAAGGTTCAACCCAATTTGTGCATTCCTTAGCAAACTGAAAATTACTGTTATTACTGTGTTTCTATTGAAGGAGGGAATTAATTGCTAGACTGAAATCCAGGCAAATCTTCTCATTCTCATTTGCTTTCCTTCTCCCCTTTCAGTCCAGAAGCTGACTTGTTTCATCACATTTAATGTGCAAATATATTGCTCCATTAAAAAGATGGATCAATATAGGTAAGATATTACACACAAAGACATAAATATAAATTATTCATTCTTTATGTTCACACACAAACTAAACCCCACTCTATTGAGATGTCTTTGGCATGCTGGACAGGTTTTTTCTTTCAAACTTTTGCTGGTTTTCCTCTCAGTGTTGGCTGCCTAATGAACCCGTTCTGATTAAGGAGGAGTTCAGCTTTATTATTTAGCAATAAATTGTTTCCC
This sequence comes from Ceyx cyanopectus, assembly GCA_013401355.1. NCBI lineage: Eukaryota > Metazoa > Chordata > Aves > Coraciiformes > Alcedinidae > Ceyx > Ceyx cyanopectus. Next base: position 185,599 of record VYZU01045437.1, on the reverse strand, counting down.
TCTTGCTGGCATTCATGACATTTTACCCAGAGCTGGCAGAAATGTGGCACAGTTCAGAGTAATTCTGCTGCTCAAGGCCCTGGTGTGGTTAGAAGGTTATGTTTATTTCAGCATCCTTAGACTAACTGGTGCTGAAGCTACTCTCTGTAGTCAACAACAAAATTATTTAAATTGGAAATATATTTTTGTGCACAAACACTAGAAAAATGCTTAAGAAACAAATAAGAATTGTGCATTTTAAAATTTCAATTTATTTTTTGTTAATAGCTTGTTTCTTTCTGAACTAATCCAGCCTATGAAACAGAACACTGTGTTAAAGATCATTTAGTCCCATTTCTTAGATAATTTGATAACTTTTGCTAAAAATAAGTACAGAAAAATGAGAAATTTGGATTTTCTCTTGTCTGGATATGCTCTGGCTCCCAAGGAGACCAGAACCTGGGTGTGTGCTCCATCACTATCCACAAGGTTTCCATGCCTGTCTGATAATTGTGAGCAGCTTGATCTAGTTATGGATATCCCTGCTTATTTCAGGGGGGTTGGCTAGATGACCTTTAGAGCTCCCCTCCATACCAAGGTCTTCTATGGCATATCTGGCTGAGATAACATCAAGTAGGACACTATTTAAGCTTTTTAAGCTGATCTGTGTGTTGTCAGAGTCACTGGGGACATCTGTGTTTCTCATGCTCTGATATTCTACAATTAGCAGTTTCTGTTTTTACAGAGATGCAAGAATTTGCAAGTTCTCTTCATAAAGTTTTGTGTTTCTCAATTTTGTTTTGTCTTGCTGACAAGCTGAAATAGTTACTTTATAATAGTTACTTAATAGTTTTTAATAGTTACTAATAATTACTCCAATAAACATACCCTTGCTAGGGGCAGGATTTCACTGTGACATTTTTGGGTCTGAAAAGTGATAGGGTTGTAAGAAACTAAAGTGGAAAACTAAATAGCAACTAGATTTTACGTGAAGTATAAAATAAAAGTTATCCTGTGGGCTTACAAAATGACCAGAAGGTGTTTACTTTTTATCACTGGATGTTTATATGTTGTTTACCCCACTGAAAAATCTATGGCAGGCCCATCAAATATTTGTCATGCTGCATGGTGGTTTTTGTTCTTTCTTTCTATTCCCAGAACTTATCCATGGTGTGGATTATTTAAAATTATTAAAAATTCTTTTTTCCAGAATAGGGGAATTTGACATGGAAGTAGCTGCTTTGATACATATATTACATAGGTTTGTAGTAGGTACACTTAAAATTATCTTTGTAGGATGAGAAATGCCTATAAAAAATCTTAAATATAAAGAAAAACAGCATTTCACTCATTTCATTCAAGTCTCATTTGCTTCTCTGCTCTTTGGAAGAAGAGATTATTTTTAAACCAGTAGCTTGGCTCTGTGCTACTAGTGGTGGACTTGCTGGTAAATGGAAAACAGTTCTGATTCTTGTCATCTTTAAGCTATTGCCATCAGTCAGGGACACAACTGCTGAAGATTGTTAGAGGAGAAAAGAAAAGAAAAAAGGACAAAAATCTCTGCTATCAGTAGCTTAGTGTATACCCTGGGTATTCTTATGATATATCCATCCAAAAACCTGGAAGAAACCAATCAATTGCTGAAAGAGTAGCAAGGAATGATGACTAAAATTATAGTGACAGATTTTATCTTTGGTTCTGATTTGTAACTCCAGAAAATATCTTTGCAGTTGTATGGAATGTGGGAAAGATGAGGAAAAGTTTCCTCCCTCTGTCACCAATGCAGAGCCTTCCTCTGTTATTGCCATGGTTAACCCAGACAATTCCTGCTTTTTTTTTTCTTTTTTTTTTTTAATCAAAATGGAGTGTTTTGAGTTGTGAAGCATTTTACAAAGTCGTGTGGCTGAGTGTTAAAAAGGAGAATGAAGGCAGAGAAATGGAAATCTCTTTAGAATATACAGCATTTCTATTTTCCCTGATAAACTGATGGCCTCTGATAGGAGGCTTTTAATTTAGGAACAAGCCACTGTGTGGCCAGCAGTGCAGGCATCTGGGAGATTTAACCCCCTGGGGCTTGTTTGGGATTAATATCTTGGATTTCTGCAAAATGGAGGCTGAAATTAGGCTAAAATCTGTTCAGCCAGCCAAATACATCATGTCACTGGTGAAATAATGGGAACACGCCTGAGATCCACTTGAAAGATTAAAGGAGAGATCTATTTGACCTACTTCCAGTGCCAAAAAATCTGTATTTGTAGAAAGCAGAGCTGGCCAGACACCTGATTGCTTCCTCCATTCGTTGCAGGTTCAATGTGCTAAGGCTGGTTGAGGGCATTTGATTTGGCACTGCTCATCATTCTCATTTCCAGCCCTTGGCACAAGGCACGTGGAAACTAAATCAGTGTTTTCCTGATGAGACAGGGTCCTCATCAAGTTGTAGTTACTGCTGTGGGTCAGCAACACCCCTTCCTTAGCCATCTGAGAATAAATATCAAACCCTCCAGGGGTAACATTTGAAGGTGACTGAAAGCACGTTGGCATTTAGAGCATCCAATTAAGGATTAGGCCACAGCCATGTTGGTGTCTCAGATCTGGTCAAATGGTCATGATACACATGATATTGCAGCCCCTTGTGGCCTTTTGCTTTTTTTAATTGCAATTCACTTGGTAGGAAAATGGGATTTGTGGTAATATGGTAACAAAACCCACTTTTGCATGCCCTGGAATGAATGTTGAAGGCAAGAAACGTGAGGCTGGTGGTCCCTCCTCTGCAAACTTCTGTGAGGGGATTATTGGAAAACATGAAAATTCTCTATTTTTTTTTTTTTGAGGTAAAGAGTTATCTGCTTTTCATTTATTCTTGTGCTGCTCACAAGTTGCATTTGTGTTTCTGGAGGTTCGTCTCTGATGCTTTAGCTCATTTACATGTAATTTTATTACATTTACATGTAATTTTTTTTGAGAAAAAAGAAGGGTGGTCATTTGCCACTTCTTCTCTAAATAAGAACCCAGAGTCCTTTCCAGGGTGATGTTTCTGGCAGCACCACTGATGTGTGCTTCTCCAGCAGGCTCCCTCAGCGATAAGAGGCCTCTTTGGCCTAATGAATGGGATGTTAATTAGCACCACAGCACCCAGGGTGTGGGTGCCAGCTTTGCAGTGACACTCGGGGACAGGGAAAGGTGAGAGCACAGCAGACACACAGCACTGCTGCTGCCTCTGGCATCCAGCAGCTTCTGCCTGTGGGCAGCTTGGGGATGTCCTGGGACAGAAGGGGTGTCTGTAGTGATTCAGCAGCTGGTGCTCGTGTTCTTCATGGAATCACAGAATGGTTAGGGCTGGAAGGGAGCTCCAAAGGGCATCTATTGCAGCCCCCTGCAGGGAGCAGGGACACCCTCAACTAGCCCAGGCTGCTCAGAGCCTTGGCCAACCTCCCCTGCAATAGCTCCAGGGATGGGGCCTCAACCACCTCCCTGGGGAGCCTGTGCCACTGATCCACCACCTTCAAGGGAAACAACTTCTTCCTCAGATCCAGTCTAAATCTCCTCTGCTCTCATTTAAACCCATTCCCCCTCATCCTTTCACTGCAGGCCCTTGGAAACAGCCCCTCTGCAGCCTTCCTGGAGCCCCTTCAGGCACTGGCAGGTGCTCTAAGGTCTCCCCAGAGCCTTCTCTTCTCCAGGCTGAACAACCCCAGCTCCTTCAGCCTGTCCCCACAGCAGAGCTGTTCCAGCCTCTGAGCATCTCTGCGGCCTCCTCTGGCCCTGCTCCAGCAGCTCCATGTCTCTCCTGTGCTGAGGGCTCCAGAGCTGGCTGCAATACTCCAGGGGAGGTCTGAGCAGAGCAGAGCAGAGGGGCAGAATCCCCTCTCTCCAGCTGCTGGCCACACTTCTCTTGCTGCAGCCCAGGCTGCCATTGGCCTTCTTGGCTGCAAGTGCAGCTTTCTCTTTAAAGTTTTGCTTTTTTCTGATTTGGCTCCTGTAGCCTGTGGCAATGAAATCCTCCTCCTTTAATATCTACTGCTTGTCAGAAGGGGCAGTGATAAATCACCCAGTGTTCACCTTTATACACCATTTCTTATTTTACAGACACCCAAACCCTGCTACTGCTTTCCAGCCTTTTCTGAGCTCATCAGAAATAGGCTGCAGCTCCCTTCCAGCCTCCATAAATCTTGGAGCTGGTCCTTCACACAAAGCCCAATACCTCTTAGTGTCCTCCTCCCCCTCCCTTTACCTGTGCTCCAGGCTCTTCTCACAAGCTTTGTGCTCTAGACCCTTCCCCAGCTTTGCCTCCCTTCTTTGGACACACTCCAGCCCCTCCGTGTCCCAAAACTGAACCCAGGATTTCAGAGGCAGCCTCAGGAGTGCTGAGTATAGGTGAAGGTTTGAAACCTTGCTCAGACACTCAGGAAAAGTTGTTATGACTCTTTCTCTGCATTCATACCTCCACCATATTGTAACTTCTAGTGATTTGTCTAATAGTAGAAAGCAGATTGAGCAGTGTGCAGTTTCCTTAAGGCCTCTGGGAGTCTTTTAAAAAGCTGCATTGCATTTACTGCTCCTTTTTTCCCCTTTATTGATCTGAAAAATTATTAGATTGCCCATTGGAACTGTGTGTGTTCATATGTGTGACATGAATGAGTTGATACAGGCAGTTCCTTACCTTTTCTTTGCCCTAAATCTCTACTGACCCTTCAGTTTCAATTTTTATTATCAATTTTTATGCCACCTTTAATTTTCTTTCCCCTTTTGGCTCCTCTCCTGCATTTCCTTTTAACACGTTTCCTCATGTCTGTGTTATTTTCTCTTTTGAGGCTAACCATGCAGCAGCAGTAGGTTTGATATTTCACTTTCATGGGGATGCTGAGTTTGAGTATCAGGTGCCTTTCAGCAGAAACCCTTGAAAGCAGACTTTTTTTTCAGTGGGCTGAGAATTGTTTTTTCAACCAAGACTGCTTTAAGGAGGAGCCTTGAATATTATTGAGGCAGTTTCAGTCAAAGAAAGATAACAGGTCATCCACTAATACTGAACGTGTAGTTTCACAGGCATTTTGTACTGTGTTACAAACTTCCTTCCAAGTTTCTGAGGTGCTGAGTATTTTCAGCTTAAAATAAGACATTGCAATTATGAATTCACAGATTTTGAAGCACCTATGTATAGTGCAGTCTGCAGTAAATCCCACTTTTGCTGCCTGTTTTTGCACAGTTCTTTTAAATGCAGCTTTCTTTAAAAGCTGTTTCATACTTGGCTGTTAAGTGTCCAATCTTTTTTATTTTTAGCCTATTTTAGGCCCCTCATACCTAGGGAATGTGTAGTTTTTAAAATGAATATTTTTCTACTCCCATAAGCTGCCCTTGTTCTTTGTTGTAGAACATTTTCCAGTGAAATGTTAATTTTTTGGGCAGTGTGGTTGTTATTTCTGGGAAGGAGACGCAGTCCACAGAGAGAGATGGCTGATGTGGGAGCACAGATGTAGTCTGTCTTCTCAGGGGTCACTTTTTATAGCTTTTGATCAGTGTAATTGCAGAAATTTCACAAGTTCCAAGGCTTGGGGAGAAGAATATTTGCCTTTTTTCTTGGCATAGGACTGACCGAGGGTGCTTTGGGTGTGTGTTGCTGTTATCTTTGCTTCCTGTCAATCAGATAATGCCTTAAGCCATTTTTTTTTCAGAAGGCTTATGGAAGAGTAAGTGAGGAAAACAACTCAAGATGCAGATGAAAAGCAACTACTCAAAACTCCCAGATCTCTGTGAAAAAAAAAATAGTAATAAAAAATAGCTGCCTTCAACTCTTTGCTATTAAAGGTCTTACAAAATAAGCCTATTCTGAATCCCCATTTGAATACATATTGAAGAGCCACGTTCAATAATTCTGCAAGCTCATCTCTGAAGAGCACGAAAACACACTCTTTGCAAAGATGCAAAGTGAGAAAAATAAACACTGAGGATTAAATTCTCCTACTGGCATTACTGAGGCCACTCAATGTACCTCCTTTTTTCTGTCACCAAAAGCCTGGTAAAGAACAGCAATGGGAAAACCAGGGGGTGTTGAAGTGATTGCTGCAGCTCTCACTGGGGCTCATCTCCATCTGATTTCTTTCCTCATTGCAGAGCTTACGGATTTGTGGAAAACAATTTTTCTCTCATTAAAGACCTAATTCAGTCGATTCTCAGCACTGCTGATACAAGGGACCAGTCTGCAGGGTGAATTAATTGACTATGTGGCATCACAGGAGCTGGAAGCACATAAATAATGCTGCTGAAGTCCAGTGTCTTGTTCTCACAATGGACATGTGCACGTGCACTCTGCTTTGCTGCTCGTCCACATCTTGCAGAATCAAAATCCTGGGGCATAAATACGTGGCAGTTTTCTCCAGCCTGCTTGGCTGCATAGGCTGAGCCACTGGAACTGTTGGAAATGAGCTGTAAAATGCCTTCCCTGGGGGTGAGGAGAGGAGCAGCTTCTTCACTGCTCTCCTCCTCCCTCTTCTTTCTTTCTTCTCGAGCTCTGGACTGATGCAGAAACATCTCTGCTGTGCTCTGAGGCTCATGGCCTGGCTGCATCATAGATTCATAAATATTAGGGGTTGGAAGGGACCTAGAAGATCATCACATGTGCCATGGGCTCTCCTAACTCCACCTGTCCCAGATACAACACATATTGTCCTAAGGTTTATCTTAAGTTTGCTTAAGGTTTCTATGTCTGTTTTCCCCTGTGATGCCCACCTTCTTTTTTGCCCTTACTCCTTCACACCCTTTCCTTACCAACTGCAAGCAACAGAGTCCAGCTTTCATTCATTTCAAGCCCTCACTTTTATGTCTTTTTTTTTAATTCTTACCAGCTAATCTCACTGCTGCCTCTCAAAACCAAAAACATCAAAGAGCTGAACAGTGGTGATGACATTTAGTTAGCTCTGAAGCAGAGTTGCCAGGGTAGGCAGCCTTCAGTGTGTTTTAAACTCATTTACTGCTCACCTTGGGGATGCAGCATCGAGCATTATGTGAATTATGAAAAATTGCTGCTGGCTGAGGACTGGAGAAGATTTAAAATAGTTAATAAATGCGACTGTAGGAAGAAAAAAAGACTCTTCAGTATTCAGTTTTAAGCATCATTTCTGATCACTGAAGTGCTTCAGCACAGCCGAGGTGCCTGCTACCACGGTTAGGTTTAAGTTAGCAGCATTTGTCATCAAAGTTGAAATGATCTGTAATGATGGAATGACGTTTCCACACATCAGCCAGGGATTTGGATTTGATGTCTGCGTTAATCAGCAGCCATTGTAGCTGTGCTCCCCTTCACAACTCACACAAGCACACCAGAAACTTTCTCATTCCAGACTTGCAGCACGGGTTGAAAACCCACAAGTTTATCTAATGAAATGTGCAATGTTATTTTCTCTCTCTAGTATTTATTTATGCAGCCTCGAGAAGGGCTTCTTGTGAATCACATTAAATACACTTCTATCCAAAGAAAACTGATGGCTGCCTCTGCTCAGGGGGAAAATGTTCTTGTGGCTTAGATTGGGTGGGTTGAGAAGTTTGGAGGCAGTTAAAATTTTCCATGTATGCATGTGATTCTGTCCCCTCTACTGGCTTTGGTAAGAACCCACCTGGAGTACTGTGTCCATCTGAAGCATGAGGACTTGTTGGAGTGTCTCCAGAGGAGGCCCATGAAGATGATCCAAGGTCTGGAAACCCCTCTGTTGTGAGGAGAGGTTGAGAGACTTGGGGTAGTTCAGCCTGGATAGTGTCCTGTCACTTGGGGAAGGTGGATGAGAGCATTTCTCCATTCCCACGTTAAATGCTATGTGCAGAGGCCAGATGTTGCTGTCTGGAAAGCTGTTGCTTAGGAAAATATCAGAGAGATAATGTTTTTGGAAATTTTCTGGTTGCTTTAAAGGCAGCGTCATAAATTCACCTCCTGCTTTTTTGCATTGGCTGAATAACGTGTTTTCAAAAGATAAATGCTCAGCCCTCCCATTTCAGAAGTGGTATTTTCAGATTGCCCTTTTCTGGTTGCCTGCCTTGCTCTTTGGTGCCCGATGTTATTGCTGCTGTGTGAGTTTTGCTTTATTCAGGCTGTGGTTGTCCACTCATTTCCAAATACAGTAACAAGAAAAATTCTTTCCCAGAGATCAGGTCCTTTCAGGAAGATGCAGCAAAAGGACTGGAAAAAACCAAGCAAGCAGGCTAAATCACAGCTGGGCATTGAACCACAACATCAAGGAGCAGAAATATCAGTAAATTCTATATGATGCACAGAAAAAGGTGGGGAGGGGACTGTGTCAGGCAGGAGGAGCTTTACATGGCCCCACAGCTGCTTTCCCCATCACGTGGACAGCAATCCCTTCTCCTGGAGGACCCAGCAGTTGTTCAGGCCATTTTGACTTAATTAATTTGTAAGCCTTTTAGGATCAGGACATGGCAGAAAAGGGTAAAAGATTGATGGGAGAGGAAGCTGAGTGGTAATTGCAGAGTTATCTCCATGCAGCTGGACTTGAAGCTACCAACTCTCAGCAAACAAGCAGCACATGGTGCTAATTTTCCATTCCCTTTGACCTATTTGGATTTCAAGCCATGCACTGAAGGGAAGGAGCTTTGCAGTCAGTTTCTGATTTCTCTAACAGGGGGTTGTGCTCCAGAGCTGCTTTGCCTAGGAGGAGTGAAGTGTGATATTCAGGGCTTGACTGTAATTCTTCCCAAACCCAATTTTTTTTTCTGAACTAAGGGTCCCTGAAATCCTTACATTGGCTACAACTACCTGTTAATCAAGGAAGCAATGATCTGTTGAATAATTCTCTCCCAAAAGACTCTTTCTGGTATTGAAATGTAATGTAGACTCCAGAATGCAGTTGCTTGTTAAGCCTTGTTAAACTAAACGTCCTGACAAAACACAAATGGTGAGGCAGGTCAAGCAAGAGAGTTTTCTGACCCCAAAATGGGCATTGTTCTGGTTTAGGTGTTGTGTTTTTTTTAAGTGACTGGTTGTATATTTTACTTTTGCCAGCTTGTAAAGCTAACCCTGGTCAAGAACTGCTCAGAAATGTGGCTTTCTCTTTGCTTTGCCACTAGAAATGCAGCTGCACTTAGTTTCTCAACCTCATAGGCATTGCACTGGCAAATGCCAGTGTTTGCTCTTGAATTATTGGAGCTGTTAAAAGCTTACAGTATTTTAGGCTTTGCAATGATGTGTGAGCTGAAAGAAAAAGCTTCTGTATCCCAAGATTTTCTTCCTGTCTGCCCATCACAGCTTTTACTGATGGTGCTTGGCAACTGGCATGAAGTGAGGATGAGCATCCCAGGTGCCCTCTACATCATCCAGGTATCACCAGCAGCATATCCCTGTTGGAAACACGATGACCAGGGCAATGATCTTTGTAATCACCTAATCATTAAAGCCCAGCATGGACATCTCTCCAGGCACAATCCCTTCTCTTTGGAAGGAGAAGGGTTCTCACCCAGTCCTTGTTGAGTGTTTTGTTGGTCTCTGTATGTGGAGGTTATCTGTAGCTGATTTGCACTAGCCTGTAACGTGCTGCACTTCTCTCCAGCCCAAAGCTGTAGTTGGTGAGCTCTTCCCATGGCTCAGCACTTAACAGCTTGAAGTTGTCAGAATTAATGAGGGGGAGAAAGAAATTGCAGCGATGGGAAGTACAGAAAATAAGAGGTAAGGAAAGAGAAAATGAGTATTCAAGTCATAGCTTAAACTTCAGATGGAGAGTTAGAACAGTGTTCTATTGTTATCTAGTTCTGTTACTTCTGTACAGCTCTACTTCTCATGAGGGGTGTGCAAATATCTCATTGTTGTGATTATTTTCCTTTTACAGTGTCCTACCAGGGCTGTTGTGTCGTGGTGGATTATAGGGCTCCACCGTCGTTGATTTTACACAGAATAATTTGTTCCATCACTTTGCTTAGTGTCACACAGTCCAAAAATTCCCCCTTCATTTCCTTCTGTGTCCTTAGACACACACGCAGTAGTAGTGGAATAGTAGCAGAATCAGTCTTGTAGTAGAATAAGATTGATACTAATTCTACTACTACTACATGTCAAAACAAATCTACATCATGCAAAAAAGAATTTTTTGCATTCCTTTGCATTCCTAAAGGCACCCATGGTTTTGCTTTTCCTTTGTATTTATCTTTTTTTTTGGTGCCTTTTCAGAGTACATTTTGAGTCTCAAAAGCCCCAGTGAGCAGCTTCAGCAGCAAAATAAATGCAAGATGCACACTGACTCGGAAGTAAAAGAAGGACAAATCTGTGGCAGACCCCCTCTTGCAAAAGCCATGAAGTAGCTCTAAAAAAGCAGGGGTGCTATCCTCCTGTTGGATCCACGTCCAGGGGGGTGGCCAGGGAATGTGAGTGGGACCCTGGGGATCCCATTAGCTCCTGCAGCACACTCTGCCTGCTGCAGCTGTAATGAGTTCTTTATGCATGCCAGAGAAAGTTAGCATGGGGATATTTTGGTACTTGTTACATGAAGAAGAAAGAACCACTCATCTGTTCTATACTGTATGCGACTTTAATTAGACTTTTCAATCAATAAAAAGCATCTTGCCAGAAAGGTGTCCCTGGTTAATTAGTTACACTTAGTGAAGGCATATGTGGCACTTTTCTTGTTCTTACTGTTGTTATTCATGAATTAAAGCATCCCAGGGTGTGGAATTAGAAGTGAGAGTGTCTGGCTGTGTAAATGGATTTCCACATGGCTTCACACTGAGCCGTCTGGTCAAGAGACTATTATGGGAAGCTGGCCACAGGAGCTACTTTTGTAGTTAAATATTCAAGTAGCACCCAGAGCTGGGTAGGAGGGGAAAGGCAGGAAAAGAATAGTTAGTTACTTCTTTAGATAGTATCATGAATTGTTCTTTATGTGGACAGCTCTTTTCAGAACTGGTTTGCATACAAACCCATTCTGGATAACCCAGTGGAAAAATTATTTCTTGGACCTGTATGATCATACAGTTGTTTTCAGTTGAAAAATGCCTTTAAAGTAATTTAGTGTAGCCATTAGCCTAACACTGCCAATCCCACCACTAAACCATGTCCCTCAGCACCTCATCTACACGTCTCCTGAATCCCTCCAGGGATGGGGACTCCACCACCATCCATGATGTTGTCCTTTAGAGAAGAATAATTGGACAAAGCTGAAACTCCTGCTCATTTTAGGTCTTTAGCATCAGCATGTGTTGCAGAGCTCAGTGGGAGACCCTGGAGTAAGGATGGAGGAAAGCACCTCATTGCTTTATGGTTTGCTGGGAAGTTAAACATTGAAACCATCTTTTTCCCACCTTCTCCTTGAGTGCTGAAGGTCTGATGATGACTCTATGGAAGGAAGAGGGTCACCCACCTGGCTTCAGGTGTTAGCACTGCCTTGGATTGTAATGTAGCAGTGAAAAAGCCAATGGATGTTTCTTTAGGATACCAACCACTGGCTTTGATCATTCATTTCTCCTTCTACACCCTACAAATAATCAAACTAGTTTGAAACTTGTGAAGATCACCTTCAAAATTAGCCCTGGGTCCTGCCCTGTAAGTTTGTGGTTTTGTGCCCTCTCATTGTGTTTATTTTTTTACCAACTAGCTGAGCCATTCCACTTCCCAAGATCATTTTTTTTCAGGGGGAACACCAAAACGTGCATATTTTTCAAATGAGAAGTATGAAAGAGGCTCTTTCAGCAGAAGGACGTCAAAGGGATGCTTGTCCAGCCTCGGTGGCTTCAAGAAATGGAACAACTTGTGGGTTTTAGTTCTCCTGTTCTTGCAGATTCTTCCCTAAGGCTCTTGGCAGTGTTCCTGCTCAGACCCCAGGAGCCATAGGTATTGCTGCTTAGGATCTTCCTCTGCTTTTAGGATCTTTTTTTTCCCTAATACTACAAAAGTCACAATTCTTCTGGCCCATTTTTGTTTGCAAGAAACAGGGCAATTCTTCCCTTCCCAAAATGCAGACTCCTGGTGCTGGGTGACCAGCTGACCTGTAATGTAGGAGACTCATTTCCACAGTCTGAGATCTCATCTCTTCATCATCATCATCATCATTTCCCATTGAGCCCTAAATGGTCCCCCAAACTGTCTTCTTTCTTTATCAATGCCTTTCGTTCCAAATTAAGGGCAATAACAAGGTATCTCCTTTAATTTGGTGTATTCATTTTCCTCGTTTACAAGGCTCCTTTAGGTAATAAACTGATTTCTAGGTGTCTTTAGAATGTTAAATACATTCTTTTGCTTGTTACCCTTAGATGTGAGGTATCATGGCAATGCTTTTACAATCTGGGCATACCAATGAGGTGATGCATCCCAGACTGAAGCCCCAACCCAGCTCAGAGGTTTGGTTTCTTTCCTCCTTTTCCTTTCACAAATAAATGTAGACATTTTATTTCAACCCCTCTTGTTCTCAGTGCATTGTTAGTTGTTTGAGCAACTTAAGTTTTAGGCTTCTGACCTCCACTAGTCTGTTACTATCACCTAATGCATATCACTATCCAGCAAACTCAAAATAGTACTTGAAAGTCTTTTTTTGTGGCTTTCAAATTGTTGTGAATAGGTTCTTCCTAAACTACTTTAAGGAACTATTTCATCTTTTATATGAACATTCAATGCTATAATGAATACAATTTCTTAAGTGCCTTTTGAGGTCTTGCTTGTTACAAGGTAAGTTTAATTAAAAACCTACAAAAACTTCTGTATCTTTGGAATGTAAGAAGAGTTGGAACCACACTTATGCAGAGGAGTTGAATAAGAGATGATATAGTAAAGGTTATGTAGAGTAGCAGTTAGCTTGAAAAGAGCAGAGTAGGACATCCAATTAGCAGGTTTTGTAGTACAGATGATGGGAATGTTTTGAAACCTGAAGCAAAAATTCCTAATACAATTAAAGACTTTCAGAAGGCTTCATTAATCCTTGTCACGCCTTCTCATTAAGGCAAAGCAGAGGACTGAGATGTTTGGGGGAGGGGCAATAAAAAGATATTTTTTCACATAAAATCAAATGACAATGTATACCCTCAGTCATGGGTCTGAAATTAATTAAACCACCCAGGCTGGGGTTATTCCTGAACAATTCATTAGGAGACAGAGTTTTCTTTGAACTGTTGGGTGAAGATGGTTGTTGGGGCAGAAGGTTGGATTATTTGGTTCTCTCTTCTGGCAAGAAAAGCCCTGGGATCCTACATAGCATCTAATAGAGGTTTCTTAGTCATATCTGATGTACTCCAGGCATGTTTCATTCCTATGCAAAAGATCTTACTTGGGATGCTGAGGGTGTTCATAGTTTATTGTAGTGAAAGCAGAGCTGTCTTCGGAACTTCCATTGAGTCGTTGAGTCCTTTCTGCTTTGGTTCCTCCTAACTTAACCTGAAAACATCAGTCACCACTCAGACCAACAGCCAAAAGCAGGCCTTTAAAAAGCAGTATTATTTGGAGACTTGCTCATTGGTCTGGTTTTCAGTGTTTTATCTATTTGGTGTGAAAAAATGTTCTTTTTTTTTTTTTTTGCAACAATCTTGATTCCAAAAATGCTTCCATGGCAAAGCAGAGGCTCTTTTTTATTCAAAGATCATGCAAATCCAAATGAAAAAAAAAAATCGATTTTATTTATGGAATGAAGAGAGCTTGAGTACTGAAGTGGTTTTTACCTTTGCATTGCAGTTGCTTTCTGTCCTCTGTGTGGAACATCTGCACAGTGGGCTTTTCTCGTGCATGTAATACAGATGTTTGTGGCATCAAAATCCAAGTTAGTCAAGCTCGGGGAGGGAGTGAGGAATTAAAGATGGAAAAAAATATCACAGTGAATGGTAAATCTGGCTCTACATATTTCAAGTCATAGTATTGTGATGATAACTTCAGGCATTTATGAAAATATGTTTCCTCTCTCTAGGCTGAAGACCCCCAAAATCAGCCAGTTCTCCATCATTAGGATTAGTTTTAGACTTTCTGGAAGCTTTTTGCATGTTGGTTTGTTGTTTGGTTTTTTTTCCTGTTAATTCTTAATTCCTGTCCCATGGTCTGGAAAGAAGCCAAGGAAAACCACAGCTCTGGCCTGAAAATGCAAACCAAATATTCAATTTTCCCCTGCTTCTGTGGGTATGTTTTCATTATTTATTATGAAACATTATTTTTAACAAACTGTTCCAGTTTCGGAGCAGATAAGAAAAAACATATTGAAATGTTCATCTGTCCCTGCTCGAGTGCTGCCTCTTCCCTTGGCCAGATGCACAATTGCTTTTTGTTTTGCATGGTATGAGGTGTCAAAATACCTCTGGAGAGTTATGGGAAAAGACCTACTGGGAAAATAAATATTGTCAGAGTGATGTCAGCATCGTACCAGCTCCATCACTGTTAGAAACTTGAAACAGAAACATCTGAGAATAGAGAAGCTCATTCGTGCTCTAGCTGTTCAACCATCCCCTCTGTGTCATTCCAAATGGGGTCTGCTGAGACTGAACTCATGATCCATGGGGTAGTGTGCTCCTTCTGTTCCACTAAATGTGCTTTTCATCATCATCTTCTGCAACACATGTGAGGAAACACGAGTAACTGGAAATGGCTGTGCTCTCCCTGGCAGTAATTTACAAACCCATCCCTGCAAATTCAAACCCAAGTGGAAGGGTGGCTCGATTTGAGTGGAAATTTTACAACCTTGCTGCCAGAAAGACCTAAGGACATGAAGGTGCCACTGTTCCTTTGCCTGAGGCAGAGAAACAAACAGTTATTTGAATAAATAGCCTAAAAGAGAAAGCAAGGTGATGAATTCTGTCTCACAGGACAAGGCAATGAAAAGTTTCAGGTCTGATTACGCTTCCAGAGAGTGCTCAAGCTGAGGATGACTCACTCAGTGATCCTTGAAAAACTTGGGAAGGCTTCACTGAGCACTTAAAATCTTGGAAAGATGCTAAAAGTTTGCAGGGCCATATGTTTTGGTTTGGAGTAATACACCTATGTGTGTTACTATAGTAGTTATTAGAGTGTATGATGATAATATAGTGATATGTACTATTAGTGTTATAGTCATGATTATAGTGTATTATTATAGTCATACACCCATTGTGCATTCTGGTGATTCTCTGATTTTAAAGATTTTAAACATCTTTTGATGTTCTCCTGATAAAGCTTTCCTCCACTGGCTGTGGTTAAAAGGCTGCCTTGTGGTGGACCTGGCTTTGTAGAAAAGCAACTCATAGAAGATTTTGGGTGGGAGGGGAACCTGAAGATCATCAAGTTCCAAACCCCTTCCAAGGACAGGGACACCTCCCACTAGCCCAGGTTGCTCAGAGCCTCATCCAACCTGGCCTTGAATGCACCACCCAGTGATGGCTCATCCACAGCTGCATTAATTGAACTGCTCTCTACTTTAACTGGATTTTTCTAATTATTTTGCACCTTTCTTAGGAGATCCAACAAATCCTCATTTCGATGGCATTATTAATCTCTAATATGCAATTAAAATATTCCGCAGTGACTGCAGAATGCCCAGAGACTGCCAGATGACTCCAGTTTAGACACTGGGACTGCAGTATAGTGTTTTATATTCCTGAGTAGTCTTGAGAAACTCTCATTACAGATACATGTGCACACATCTGTTTTTTTTAATGATGTGTATGATCTTTTTCTCTGCTTGTAGTTCCTGTATTCATGGAATAAGGTCTTCTCCTGAAATGGTGCTTCACAAGCAATTTTACCTCCAACATCCAACACATGCTCTGGGCAGAGGGACAGATGGAGAGTATTTCTGCATCACCTCTCTCTGTACAACCCAGTCACTCAATTAATATTGCAGTATATATCAATATACATAGATTTCATTTTGAGTCATTCATAAATACATCTCTTTGAAGTTGTTAATATCATCAAATCTTACAGAATTCATGCTGTTCCTCTAGTAAACCTGCAACGCATCCACAGAGGATTTTAAGCATAACAGATGATGTTCACACCTAATTATAAGGGTCATATTGACATTTCAAGCTCTGGTGTGATTAGCCGTTATTAAAACATCTGTTTATCATTAGGCAGGAGAAATGTGACTGTAAAGGATGAATAGTGATTGTCATTAGCAGTGGGGAAGGTGCAGTGTCTGCACTTAACTCTTCCTGAGCTGCATGGACCTTGATGGTACAGTCACCAAGCACACAGCTGCAGGTAGAATGGGGGGATATGTATGAAAAAGTATGATAAAATAGATATATAACACAGTGCTTTGGACAGTACAGTGCTTTGGACAGCACCTGGGGGTCCTTTACTGCTTCTCTGGCTCCCTGGGACCCATGGGGATTTCAGATAGAAGGGTTATTTTTTCAGCTATATCTGAAGAACCCATTGTGAGAAGGAAAATCTACCAAGTGCCTTCATCTTCTGATACTTCTGGGAGAAATATGAGTGAGCTGATTGCCATCAGTCACTGGGGTAAGGCAGAATGATCTATAGGCTGTAAATGAAAATAAAAGAATCAGTTAAAATACATTGGGAAGCATCAGCAGACAGGATAATTTTGGGAAGGATGGTCTGTCATTCAGAATTACATGAGGCAGTAGGAAAAAAAACCAATTATTTGCTATTATATGAGCCTGCTTCACTAGTTATGTCAGCTTAATAGTTATGCCTTTGCTATGAAGACTGTATGAATGAAATATAGGTGAAAACTTGAATATTATTCTAAAAGATTAGAAAAATATTGGAAAAATAACTTGTGATGATCTAGTAAGATGTGTTCGTGGTACATATTCCTAACAGGGCACTGAGGTACTGTTGGATATTTTAAGCCAAACAAAGCAAGCCCCAAAACAACCTATATAACATTCATTATTTTCATATTCACTACATGGTTTTTTTTAAATACTCAATTATCAGGGGTTTTGTCATTCATCACTAAGCAAGTTGCTTTTTTTACCATGTCTGATAATCATACATCACATAAAACCATCCTGAAAACAAAAACAAAACACAAAACAAACGACAATAATAATAAAAAGCAAAACACACAAACTCCACACAAAACAGGACAATAGAGGTCCCATTCATATGAATAGTCTTTTCTATCTAAGATTTATTTTCTTTTTTACAGAAACCTCTCACAGTACAGCTATAGGTCACTAATTGCCCTCAGTTTGATTATAAACCAAAATAATTTTGTTAAAATAAAACAAATTTATTTTTTGTTAAATAACAAAATTCTCCAGAATCAGGAGGTTTTCAATGTCTAGAATATACCAGGACTCAGTTCTGGAAAATCTCCCAAGATCAAGGAGAAATTTGTCCCTTGCTTTGGGAGTAGAATAAAACCTTAATTAATTTTATTGAACTTTGGTATCCTGTTGAAACAGATAACGAGCGAAAATTCCCCAGATCAATGGATGTGTCCCAGGTTCCAAAGAACTGACCCCTATTTCTTTCTTGCTTTCAGCCTGCATTGGTTTCTTCTCATCTCACAGTTGGTTTTAATTGGTATTTCCCAAAGCCCACGTATGCAGCTAAAATTCAGCTATTTCAGATCAGTTCATTGCATGCCTAGTCCATTGTCCAGCAGATGAGTTTTGTGTTAGTGTTTTAATGTGTCTCCATTTCTCATGCTTTCTCATGAATGAATTTGTTTTCCTCTGCAGTTCACAACAAGTTTTTCCAATCTGGGCATTTTGCTAATTACATTTTCCCCTTTGTCTTGTTATTTTTTTTTCCAGCTCTCGTAAATGTGAAACTTTGGGCCATTGATCGGCAATGTTTTCAAACAATAATGATGAGGACAGGCCTCATCAAGCATACTGAGTATATGGAATTTTTAAAAAGGTATGACATTTTTTTCCTTTATTTAAAAATACAGTGAAATTGCCATCCTCATCTTTTCTTTTTTTTTAATTTTTTTTTTTGTGAGTGCACTATTTGATTTGTTTCCTTCTCATTTCTGCTGTTTATCCATCCTTAAGCTGTATCCTCCAGCTGAAAGCAGGTTTAGTTTCATTCCCCTTCTAAGTTATTCTTTGGCAACAAGTCACCCATCTGAGGTGTAAAAGAAAAAAAATTTTAACCAGAGTAATTTCTTTATTACAGAAAATGCCCATTAAAAAAAAAAAATCATGACACACCCCCTCAAAAATGATGTTTTGGTTGAAAAATTAATCCTATGCAGCCATATCAGATGATAGGCAACAGGTCTCCCTGATGTGGGCATATTGATTTTTACCCTGCTGTGTCACAGGCTTGGTCTGCTTTTGT
>VYZU01045437.1:154928-167355 GCA_013401355.1 Ceyx cyanopectus | reverse complement strand
CACCTCATGACCTTTCCTTCTGGACTGAAATTTCACCTGTAATTATTTTCAGTCATGAATAAAAATAATAATAAAAAAAATAAATTAATAATGAAACTAAAATAATTGGGCAGGTACCATCACCTCTGATGAGGACAAGGTGTTTGCCTGGAGAGGACCAGGAGGTCTATGGAGATGTTCTGCTCCTCAGAGCTGACATGGAAGTGTAGTCATCAAAGTCCAGCTTTTTCCACGTGCCTCAGTTTATGGTTCTGAACAGGCAACCTCAGGGGAGAAGGCAAAGTCTCTGGCAGTCAGAAATTCAGACATTAACAAGCACTGGCTTTTCTTGTGTGCTGGGGAATGATGAAACCAAACAAAATGAAGTTGGAGCCTCCGTATGTCTTTCAAAGCAGAAACTAAGCACACATTAAGCTCTCAAGCTTTGAGCTTTAATAGAGATTTTCTAGAAGCTTGTCAAGATTCATTTGGATGGAGAGTCCAGAGACCCTGCCCAGCTTTAATTTTGAAGCAATTAGTGTGATGAAGAAACTGAGAAGCTTGTTCTTTCACACTGTGTCTGTGCTTCTTGGGTTCAGCCTGTTGCAGTGTCAAGCCACAAACTGATGCTCATTAGAAAAGCTTAAGGCAAGCAAATATTCTTCTCCTTAAACCTTACAGTTTGAAATTAGGAAAGAATTTCTTCCTATGCAACAACTGGAGCGTGGGGCAGGCAGATGTAGAAAGGTCATTACAAAATGGTGTGTACCCATTGTGTCTTCCAGAGAGTGTTCATATATTCTCATTTATCTTGCTGAAAATAAGTGCAGTCTGAGCACTGATATCGCTGGGGGCTCCTTACATTTCATGATCAAGACATGCAGATCTACTTTGCCAACAGGTCCTGGGCCAGAAGGCTGCCTCCTGGTTTGCTCCAAGGGGTAGTAGTGTCTAGATTTCATGGGTATATAAACCATGAGAGAACTTTTCTGACTTAAGAAAAATCAAATGCAACAACCTGAAGTAAGGAGGAAGCGAACCTCCTCTTTTTCATGGTGTTTATGAGGAACTGGTCCCTTTCTGCTTCTTGAAAAGTCAACAGATGATCCTGAAAGTGATCAAAAGATGGCCTAATTCCCCAAGAGCACCTGCTTCAAGTCACGGATAGAAAACCCTGACTGTTTTTTTTTTTGATCCCTGCATATATGCTGAATGACAAATCACAGCACTGATTCCCTTTGAAACACAAATTTTCAGTAGCTTGTTATGTGGCTAAAGCAATGCTAGATGGAGTGAGTTTGTAGTGCAGCTGACAGTTACAATTTAAAGTATAACATTGTGGTGTAGATGCCATAACTCCTTACAGCACAGGGCTTTTTTTCTTTGGTCTCTACCCAGCTTAGAGTTTTTTGTATATCACTGAGTATATTTGCAATTATCCAAGCAAGGATATTCTGCAGCAGAGGTTCCAGCTACACTAAAATCAGCTGTGCATTTTTGCTGCAGTGTTGGTTGTTACAGCATTAGAATGATTTCCTTCTCCAGACTGTACTAAAAATAATTCCGTTTAGGCAAGAATATTGCAGTTAAGGAAACAGCTATTTATGAAACAAATCTGCCCAAGAAATAAAAGATGGGAAAAAGCCTTATGCTGTGGCAAGTGTACTGATTTCCTGCTAAATCAGAAAACTTGACAGACCAGAATGCCTCGGAAGAGTAAATATTGTAGTTTTTTACAAAAAACTTCCTAGATGTTCTGTAAAAAGAGGCCTCATATTCCGGTCTGCTGTGTAAACTCTGATTCATCCAACACCCTGGAACAGATCAGGAGAATAAATTATTATTACAGCATGTCGCCTGGAAGGCAGGATCTTAAACTTAAATGAAATTCACACATCTCGGATCTTATAAATAAATATTCAGTAGTGCTAATAGAAATCTAAAATATCTTGTTAACCCAAGCTTTTAACCTAATCTTAATGGCAAGAACTGTCATCTGGCTGAGGAGGTGCCCACTCTTCAGACCTTACCATTTCTTCCTAGCACTCTGACTTCATCTTGAGCCTCATTGAGAGTTTTATCTGATACCAAATTGACTTAATTGGGAAGTTGTGAGCTGGTTATGTCTGAGAAATGGGATTTCTTCCACTCGTGGCTTAGCTGCATGGGGAATGAGGCTGGTAAAGCTTTTTTTTGGTGGATGGCCATGTGTTTTATTGTGGCAGCAGGTACTGAAACAGGTCAGTGTGATGAGTGTGGTGATCTCCAAGCAATGGTTTTTGTTTCATGTGAGTCATTTGTTAGTGAGAGGAAAACCAGTACAAAAATGTGCGAAGCTTCATTAAGTGGCTGTGTCTTTGAAAGATTGCCTGCTGTTCTGCATGGAATGTTCCCCAAAGTGCATCTGAGGGTGAAATGATCCTGGATAGAAGTGGAAGAGAACTTAAGAGTAAGGCAAAGGAAGGAGAGACTTTGGGCAAACAGAGTTGGAGATCGGTGGTGAGTTGGTGAAGCATGTACATTAAGATTGTTTCAGCTGAAAAAACAGGTTTTGGCTAAAAGAAGGCAACTTTTGTGGAACACTGGAAAGCAGACAGAGAGAACAGAGTGGAGAAACAGGAAAAATGGGAATAATTTCTATAAATGCATCATTTATAGAATAAATGCATCTACTCTCAATTCAAAGCTAAATGTAAAAACAGATGCACTGGTTGAAAGCAGGAGCCCATATAGACTGGCATCCTTTTCATCCCAAGAAAAACAGAGAGGACCATCCCATCAATATGGATGTTCAGCCCAAGACTCTGAAGGCCAAGAGTATCATCCTGAACAGTGTTCACAACCACAAGATCTGGCCATCATTTAACCTTAGGATGCCCACATTTTCCAAGTCAGTCCAAGGAGTGTCTCTAAGGGGAACAAGCTGGACAGTTAAATCATAATCAATTTCATCTGACCTTATAAGCAACCAAGAATTACATCAAGTTCTGTCACTTTTACTTTCACTGTTGCTGTCCAGGATGACAGACACAAAATCAAAGGTGCAATCCATGACCCGTGCTATTGATATGTTGACAAGAAAGCTTATGCCCAGATTATGATCTGCTGGATGGAAATAGGAAAGCTGGAAACATCCAGACAGAATCTCCTAAGAGCTGTAGCTGAGCTAACAAAACTTGAAAATCAGCTCATCTTTCTCTACCATGCCCTATAGGGACCATAATTAGAAGGTCAGGGCAGAGTAAAACCAGGAATAATAATAGGAAATAGGTACCTAATTCAAGTGTTGTGCAGCTGAGCTGTATGTGGAAAGCTCTGACTTGTTTTGTTCTTCTGAAGCACTCACACGTGACATTTCTCAGCCCTCTCTTTCCTGTTAGAGGAACTCAAGCAAGGCAGATCATATGTCACCCACAATTTTACTCCAATTTGCAGAGCTGTCAAGTAGTGTTTTCCTCTCTCTGGATGTGCACTGTTCCTTCTATCACCTGGCTCTGCATGAACCCCACAGGCCTTCTGAGAGCCTTCTTTCACAAGAAAGGTTGGCTTTGAGGAGGATACCTGGAAATGAAGGGAGCTCTTTAAGAGCAGACCTCGACCTAGATCGTACTTGGATGAGGTCTGCAGCCCCTTTGAGTCCAGTAAGAGTTAAATTATCCTATTTTTTTTTAATTGTGCGCAAAAGGATAGCTATGCAGGACTATGAAGCAGATAAAAAAAATCAACTTTGAGTACAATTAGTGCAGGAAAATATAATGGTGTTCTAGGACTCCTCACTGACCACCAAGAGGAAGAATTAATTCATACTTGTATGCAACAAATAATAATTGAAAAAAAATCTCCCTCCCCCCCCCAAAAAAACCCCAAACCAACAAACAACCTCTGTATACTGCCCCTTCTGGTTGTTTTGTTTGTTTTTAGGTTTAAGATGAGATGGAAATACAGTTCAGCCCATGACTCTCATAGGTCCTTTTACACTCACAGTACCATGAGGAATATACTTGCAACTTTAGTGGAAAAGGCTCAAATAGGCAAAGGTAATAAGGCAAGGGGTGATGGCTTTAAACTGAAAGAGAGGAGACTTTTTTTTTATGTTAGGGTGGCAAGACACTGGCCCAGGTTGCCCAGAGAGGTTGTGGAAGCCCCATCCCTGGAACCATCCCTGGGGAGGTTGGCTGCAGCTCTGAGCAACCTGCTCTCTTTGCAGACGTCCCTGCTCATTGAAGGTGGCAGCCTCCAGGATGCAAATCCGAGAGTAAATAGTATGTCATGAAGAAAATTAGGGGCTAAATGTAGAAGGAATGCAAAGGCTTGTATTTCTTTGGGCAGGTGTGGGAAGGATTCAAGGGTGGCCTTATGTGAGAAGCTGAGTGTAAGGCTGTGAAGATACCCAGGGTGGCCAGGGAAGCTCTCAGCAGGTCCTTGCACCTCCCAGGCTCATGCATAAAGTTTGAAGACAGCCTGTGATCCTGTTTGTGTGGTATTTCAGTAGCCTCACCTAGAAAAAACAATAAGTTTTGGCTTTGGAACTTGCACAACACCTTGGCTGACTGGTCAGTTTGTTGTTTGAAATTCAGTTTGTTCTGGGGACACTTGAGGGTAGCTCGAAGGAAGTTTCTGTTTGCAGGAGGCTGAGCAGGAGGAGGTGGTCTCACCACAGCATGGTGCAGAGGCAGGCACTGAAGCAGAACTGAAATGATGCTCCACGGTATCAAACTGTCAATTTTTTGTTCTGCCCTTTAACAAGAAAAACAGTCTTTCTCATCTTTTGATGGAGAGAAGGCCAGGGGTTTGTTGTTGTTGTTTTTAAATACTCTTTGTAATAAATTATTTCAATAGCCACAATCTATTCTCCATAATCCCTTGTGGATCATGAATTCTCTCAGCAATTACTCCATATGAAGAGGCTGGGTCAAGATATTGTTGAAGTAACAGAAGTTTAATATTGACCATAAGATTTAATCTAATGAAAATTTTTATTGAAGGCAATGCATCACAGGGAGAAGTGAAAAGAAGGCAAAATTCTTTTTCCCGTTGATATGAACCATAAGGAATGGAAGGAATAATTCTGGGGGGTTTTTTGAACATGGAAACATTTCAGTCAAGGTAGCTGCAGGAACCTGATGAAGTCCATGATGGGGGTGGAAGGCAGCACTCCCTGGACTGCCCTGGAGATCACATGGATCTTGGGGTCAGCCATATTATTAATACATGGGAATAAGTCTGTGTCTCATTTTAATGTAGCTGTAGCTGAGACTCAGAATGGTTTGGGTCAGAGGAGACTTCTCAAAGTCATCTAGTCCAACCTCCCTGCAATAAGCAGGGACATCTGCAACTGGAGCAGAGCTCCAACCAACCTCACCTGGGATGGTTCCAGGGATGGGACAACTTCCATGACTTTGTTCCACTGTTTCTCCACCCTCATTGTAGAACATCTCCTCCTTACATCCAGTCCAAGCCTACCCTCTTTGCACAGACCAGTTCCTTTTCATACTGAAGGAGGAATCCCAGTGAGTCCCGATGGGATGTGCTGTGGTTTCCCTTTTACCACTGCTGCTGATCTGCAATCTGGCAGTAAATAATTTACCCAAGGCAGATGTCATAGAGGCACCCACAAAACAAACAGCAGCTGCTACCCAAATTGGGGGGCTTACTGAAACCAAAGTCCTTTTCCCCCCACAGTGACTCTATCAGTGTTGAAAAACACCCTCAAATACACATTTNCTTGCACCTCCCAGGCTCATGCATAAAGTTTGAAGACAGCCTGTGATCCTGTTTGTGTGGTATTTCAGTAGCCTCACCTAGAAAAAACAATAAGTTTTGGCTTTGGAACTTGCACAACACCTTGGCTGACTGGTCAGTTTGTTGTTTGAAATTCAGTTTGTTCTGGGGACACTTGAGGGTAGCTCGAAGGAAGTTTCTGTTTGCAGGAGGCTGAGCAGGAGGAGGTGGTCTCACCACAGCATGGTGCAGAGGCAGGCACTGAAGCAGAACTGAAATGATGCTCCACGGTATCAAACTGTCAATTTTTTGTTCTGCCCTTTAACAAGAAAAACAGTCTTTCTCATCTTTTGATGGAGAGAAGGCCAGGGGTTTGTTGTTGTTGTTTTTAAATACTCTTTGTAATAAATTATTTCAATAGCCACAATCTATTCTCCATAATCCCTTGTGGATCATGAATTCTCTCAGCAATTACTCCATATGAAGAGGCTGGGTCAAGATATTGTTGAAGTAACAGAAGTTTAATATTGACCATAAGATTTAATCTAATGAAAATTTTTATTGAAGGCAATGCATCACAGGGAGAAGTGAAAAGAAGGCAAAATTCTTTTTCCCGTTGATATGAACCATAAGGAATGGAAGGAATAATTCTGGGGGGTTTTTTGAACATGGAAACATTTCAGTCAAGGTAGCTGCAGGAACCTGATGAAGTCCATGATGGGGGTGGAAGGCAGCACTCCCTGGACTGCCCTGGAGATCACATGGATCTTGGGGTCAGCCATATTATTAATACATGGGAATAAGTCTGTGTCTCATTTTAATGTAGCTGTAGCTGAGACTCAGAATGGTTTGGGTCAGAGGAGACTTCTCAAAGTCATCTAGTCCAACCTCCCTGCAATAAGCAGGGACATCTGCAACTGGAGCAGAGCTCCAACCAACCTCACCTGGGATGGTTCCAGGGATGGGACAACTTCCATGACTTTGTTCCACTGTTTCTCCACCCTCATTGTAGAACATCTCCTCCTTACATCCAGTCCAAGCCTACCCTCTTTGCACAGACCAGTTCCTTTTCATACTGAAGGAGGAATCCCAGTGAGTCCCAATGGGATGTGCTGTGGTTTCCCTTTTACCACTGCTGCTGATCTGCAATCTGGCAGTAAATAATTTACCCAAGGCAGATGTCATAGAGGCACCCACAAAACAAACAGCAGCTGCTACCCAAATTGGGGGGCTTACTGAAACCAAAGTCCTTTTCCCCCCACAGTGACTCTATCAGTGTTGAAAAACACCCTCAAATACACATTTCTGATCTCAGTAAGCACAAGATCTTACTTTGGCTTAATTAGCTGCCTTCTCCTTTTGCATCATTCTCTCATAGTGGGTCAAAGTCAACATTATCCAGGTAAAACCTGTTCTGCAGGTTCATTTGGGCTCTTCAAGATTACTTGCATAGAAAGAAACGAGAAAGACAATTCCTTCACCACTCAAAATGTAATCGTGTTAAAGCTTTGTAAACTTGCATAGAAAGAAGGAAGGAAAGTGCATAAAGACCCACTGTTGCAGGGGTAAAACACAATAACAACAAAATAATTCAGCTGATTCAGCAATTCTGCCATCTAAGTGGTAGAGAGGATTTTTATTTTTTTTTCTTAATGAGCAGAAGAAAACAAGAAGCAGTTGATAACTAATGAAATTTCATTATTCAGACCCATCAAAATACCCTTACTGGTTATATGGTGAGCCTCCCAAAGCAGATGCTCTCAGGAAGACTGATGGAGTGTCTTAAAAATAATACTGTTTATTTTTACCTTTTTTTTTTAGCTTCCAAATCATTTGGGGTTTTTTTTAAGGGTGAATTCTGTCTTGTATTTATCACCAGTTGCCATTTCATCCCATGGTGAGAATCACATTCTACTTTTCAACACCTTTGGAGTGTGATCTCGGGTATAGATCAATCAACAGGATGTAATTGCAGGTAAACCAAGTGGTAGTTTGGTTTTATACTGACAAAAACAGGACCAGAAGCTGGTCCTCTGCAGTCTCAGTTTCTTTAAAAGAAACAAAAGCATATGAGAGAAAACCCAGAAATAAATATGGGTAAGGGCAATGCAAGAGAAAAGTCATTGTAATATTGGTCCCACTCTGGACTGTAAGGTGAGGAAATGGTAAAGCTGCCTAAATAAAGAAAAGTTACTTGAAAATTGTGGAAATACAAAGTAAGCCAAGTGTCCATTGCATTAATGATGAAATTCAACAGCTATTAGAATTAGTTATTTTTAAATCAACAATCTAGGTAGCTTGCATCATGGAATTTTTTTAAGAGTTGTTGAGGGTGGGGCTTTGGTCATTAACACTGATTTTAATGGATCTTGCAACCACTCAGAAGTTTCAGAAGTGGAAGACAGAGTTTATGTTAGGCAGCTGTTGATTAAATGGGCTGAAATTGACTTTATATAAAAATATAAAGCAACTAATATAATAAAATAATATATATAATATTTTATATATTATATATATAGCTATATATATAATATATAAAATATATATATTATAGCAACTAAAGTGGCATTCAGATCATAAAAAATGATAAAATTGTGAGAAATTGTGGTCTTGTGAGAAGTAAGCCATGGGAAATGGTTTTCTGGTTGTTTATTGTGGAAAGGAATCTGGGTAAGTGGGAAAGTATTGACATTCTGTAATCAGATTCCTGTTGGGATCTTGGCCTGGTAGGAAGCATCTGAAAGCTGGCTTAGAAAAGTGTTGGAGTGTCTGCATCAATGGCTGGAAATTACACTAATGCTAGGCAAAAAATAAAAGTTGAAGTCCTGGGACCACCAGTCAAAACCAGAACAGTTGCATGAGGTTGCATTTATTTATTGAAACACTATAAAAAATATAATACTGGATTATATCATTCCTTTAAAGTTCAAGGGTTTTTTTTTGTTGCACATATGGAAGTGTTGGGTCTGCCAAGGGTCAGTCACATCTTGGGGTTGTATTTGCTTCTGCTTGCAGAACTGTTCATTGTCTCGAGTTGGTGGTTGGAAAACCAACTGATTTTTCCAGTGAAAACACAACTTTTGGAGAATTACTGAGAGGCTCCAAGGAAACAAAACTGATCTTAGTGCAGTTTGAAATGGTTAAATACGTGCAATGTTAGGGAGAGACAGTAGAGTAAAAAGTGCCTTTTTTTATCACAGCTGTTGGACAAGTTTCATTATGGACTAATTGAGAGAAAATATCTTAAGCTCCATGTTTAAAAACTGCTTCCAAACTGTCTTTTGATCCTAATGAAAAGTCTGCATTTGCCTGCAAATACACCATTCCGAGCGAAGCATTTTGGCAAACCATTTATTTGCTGAAAAAAATGCAGCTTTGAAAGTGAATAATTTGTTGTCAGAATATTTCAGCAGTAAATCCCTGCTCTCTTGGTGATGGGTTCCTTGATTAAATGTCTACAAGGATCAGGGGAGAGCAGCGGATGTCAGTTGTTTTGGGTTTAGAAAGGATTTTGATGCTGTTGCCTGCAGCATTATCATTTGGAAGCTAAGGACCAGTGGGCTAGAAGCACGAGTGGTTGGATGGGTTGAAAGTTGGCAGGACTGATGGGCTTGGAGAGAGGTTTTGATGTTTACCTAGTGCCAGGGAAAAGTAGAATATGGTGGGGGTTGATACTGGAGCAGATTGTCTCCAATGACAGCCTGGATGGTGGGACAGCCATCTTCAGCAAATGTGCATCTAGGGATAAGTTAGGAGAAAGGGGCTGTTGGTGCCAAGCCAAAGTGGTGATCTTCATTTGAAAGAGCCCTTGAGAAATGTTGTCTGTCAAAATCAACCTCATGAAACTTAACATGGAACCCAGGGTAGAGGTTTTGCTCCTGGAGTGGAATAACCTGGTGCATCAACAGAGGCTGGGGGCTGACTGCCTGGGCTGCAGAAAAGGACCTGGGCCATACAGTGGGGGACAAGTTGGGTAGGTGCACAGCATTCTCTCATCTTAAATAGTCCAGTGTGAAGAGCATGGATGGCAGGTCAAGGTAAGTCTCTTGATGCTGGAGAGGCCACACCTGAAGCAACGTGTTTTGGGCACCAGAAAGGCTCTTAAGATAGACACAGAGGAGGTTAAGAAGGGATTTAAGAGCAGTGTCCCATTACTGCAGGAGAAGTTTAAGAGATATGAAGTCAGACTCTTGTTGATATTGCCAAACAATAAAAGAAGGGGTAACAGCCATGATTTGAGGTTTGGGGTAGACAAGAGAGCAAATACTTTTCCTGGAAAGGAAAGAAATGCAGGTCAGGGCAGGTCACCAAGGAGGTGGGGACAGGATCTCCATCATCAAGAGGAAGACATGTTGAAGTCTATGTTTGAGGATTATGTTGTGGAAGGATTTCAGGAGGATTCTCATGGGCCTGTTTGGGATTTTTTTTGGATGCCTCTTTATGTTTTGTTGCTGCAGTTGGACAACTGGCACTGGGCAGAGTGGAAATAGATGCACTCTAGCAACAAGTGAACTCGGGCACTGGCTAACTGCCCTGCTGCCATGTCCAGCCCTAGAGGAGAGTGGTGGCAGAAGACCAACATGGATATGCTTTTTTTTTTATATTGCAATATTGAGCACTTCCAAGTAGCTATGGCTTCAGCGGTGGCACATGTTTCCTATTACTTCACACTTCAAATAAAGTCTGAAAATGTGAACTGTACTCTAAAAAAACGGAGACTTTTGCAGTTAGTAGCCTTAATGAAAAAAACAAAACAAACCAAAACAACAAAATGGGGAGTTATGTATGTCTGAGTTACAAAAATGATGTTTTTATTTCAAGTTCAGCTATTTACCAAGACAAAATACCATAGCAAGAAGTAATACTTCACATAATGACCACCACATAGAAATAAAATAGGTCAGGCAGGATCAGCTTCATTTCCATGGCAACTGCTTAATCGCTAGTGGAGAGATTTAACTTGATGCCTAAGTGTTGTTTCTTGACATTAGTTTTATTGCTGGGTCTGAAACAGGCTTATTTTTACCATGACCTGATGGGTGTTGAAATGACTGTGAACAGCAGCAGCCTTTCCACTAGCCTGTGTGTAGTTCATCATTGTATTTTAGGCTCTTTTACACGTTTCTGCACACTCAGAGTTGTGGTTTGCCAGCTCACAACCTTTCAGCTGAAGGGTGCACGGAGATTTCCTGGTGACATCACTGCTCCTTGGTGGGAATCTTGAGCTGTTAGCATGAATTAAGGGCTGTGAGGTTTGAGGGGGGTTGTTTTCCATGGCAAAACATGGAATGAGAAAATCTAACCAATGGACTTGAGGATAGTGGCAACAGGACTTAAATATACTTAGTCTATTATAAGTCTANTGCACACTCAGAGTTGTGGTT
Source organism: Ceyx cyanopectus (assembly GCA_013401355.1). Taxonomy (NCBI): domain Eukaryota; kingdom Metazoa; phylum Chordata; class Aves; order Coraciiformes; family Alcedinidae; genus Ceyx; species Ceyx cyanopectus. The sequence goes on along the minus strand of VYZU01045437.1, from coordinate 156,271 downwards.
TGCCAGCTCACAACCTTTCAGCTGAAGGGTGCACGGAGATTTCCTGGTGACATCACTGCTCCTTGGTGGGAATCTTGAGCTGTTAGCATGAATTAAGGGCTGTGAGGTTTGAGGGGGGTTGTTTTCCATGGCAAAACATGGAATGAGAAAATCTAACCAATGGACTTGAGGATAGTGGCAACAGGACTTAAATATACTTAGTCTATTATAAGTCTATACTTAGTCTAGGTGCCCCTGCTCTGGCAGGGGGGTTGGACTAGATGGTCTTCTAAGGTCCCTTCCAACCCTTAATGTTCTGTGATTCTGTGGTACTTTAGCTTTTATCTTTTATTTATTATGTCTGAACTAAATGGATGTGAGATATATGTCTGTGGAGATATAAGACTTCTGGTGACACCCTGTTGTTGTTTGAAACATTCAGGAGGGAATTATGTCAGTAAGTAGTTAGCAGGGCATTCATTTGGAGTCTACTTTTTTAATGAAGGATTCACTGAAGTTTAAATTTGCTGTGAAGCTGTTTAGTCTTTACCAAGTTGTCATAGTTGATGGTCAGAGCACCTGCTAGATGTTCACTCTTAACACCCTTCCATCCCCAAAGGGGAATAGAAAGCAGAGACTGCCTGGGAAAACCTGCTGCTGACTTCAGACAGTGCAGTTAGGTAGAAGAACTGAGCTGAAAAGTAAAAAAAAAGGGCCTGTCAGAAAGCAGGGGACAGGCTTTTTAGCAGGGTCTGGTGTGGCAGGACAAGTGGTGATGGTTTTAAACTAAAACAGGGAAGATTTACACTAGGGAGGAGGAAATTTTTGATGCTGAGGGTGGCAAGACCCTGGCCTAAGTTGCCCAGAAAGTTGGTTGATGCCCCATCCCTGGAACCATTCCAGGGGAGGTTGGCTGGGCCTCTGAGCAACCTGCTCTAGTTGCAGATGTCCCTGCTCCCTGCAGGGGAGTTGGACTAGATGGCCTTGAAAGGTCCCTTCCAACCTAAATCATTCTATGCTTCTATGAATCAAAGCATTGGGAGTTAAATTGTCAAGGTTGGAGAAGAGATGAAAACTTGGGATAATTGGAGTTACACCCTGTAGAGTAATGTGGTGCTTAAGTGACATCAAAAAAACAAATGGTTGTGGGATAGAAGAAATATCAGGAACACCTTTGTCTGCCAGCCACGATCTTCCTCTAATGGTGTCAGTAAAAAAGTCAAAGAAAGGTTTTATTCCTTCACATTATCTAGTTGGCATTTATTTTCTGTAAATTGGAAGGATCCAATACAGGTTCACAAGTGGAGGCATTTTGGTAACTGTTACATCAGTACATTTAGATAGCTGATGAAGAAGTGGTTTTT
>VYZU01045437.1:137664-154830 GCA_013401355.1 Ceyx cyanopectus | reverse complement strand
ATGACCACCACATAGAAATAAAATAGGTCAGGCAGGATCAGCTTCATTTCCATGGCAACTGCTTAATCGCTAGTGGAGAGATTTAACTTGATGCCTAAGTGTTGTTTCTTGACATTAGTTTTATTGCTGGGTCTGAAACAGGCTTATTTTTACCATGACCTGATGGGTGTTGAAATGACTGTGAACAGCAGCAGCCTTTCCACTAGCCTGTGTGTAGTTCATCATTGTATTTTAGGCTCTTTTACACGTTTCTGCACACTCAGAGTTGTGGTTTGCCAGCTCACAACCTTTCAGCTGAAGGGTGCACGGAGATTTCCTGGTGACATCACTGCTCCTTGGTGGGAATCTTGAGCTGTTAGCATGAATTAAGGGCTGTGAGGTTTGAGGGGGGTTGTTTTCCATGGCAAAACATGGAATGAGAAAATCTAACCAATGGACTTGAGGATAGTGGCAACAGGACTTAAATATACTTAGTCTATTATAAGTCTATACTTAGTCTAGGTGCCCCTGCTCTGGCAGGGGGGTTGGACTAGATGGTCTTCTAAGGTCCCTTCCAACCCTTAATGTTCTGTGATTCTGTGGTACTTTAGCTTTTATCTTTTATTTATCATGTCTGAACTAAATGGATGTGAGATATATGTCTGTGGAGATATAAGACTTCTGGTGACACCCTGTTGTTGTTTGAAACATTCAGGAGGGAATTATGTCAGTAAGTAGTTAGCAGGGCATTCATTTGGAGTCTACTTTTTTAATGAAGGATTCACTGAAGTTTAAATTTGCTGTGAAGCTGTTTAGTCTTTACCAAGTTGTCATAGTTGATGGTCAGAGCACCTGCTAGATGTTCACTCTTAACACCCTTCCATCCCCAAAGGGGAATAGAAAGCAGAGACTGCCTGGGAAAACCTGCTGCTGACTTCAGACAGTGCAGTTAGGTAGAAGAACTGAGCTGAAAAGTAAAAAAAAAGGGCCTGTCAGAAAGCAGGGGACAGGCTTTTTAGCAGGGTCTGGTGTGGCAGGACAAGTGGTGATGGTTTTAAACTAAAACAGGGAAGATTTACACTAGGGAGGAGGAAATTTTTGATGCTGAGGGTGGCAAGACCCTGGCCTAAGTTGCCCAGAAAGTTGGTTGATGCCCCATCCCTGGAACCATTCCAGGGGAGGTTGGCTGGGCCTCTGAGCAACCTGCTCTAGTTGCAGATGTCCCTGCTCCCTGCAGGGGAGTTGGACTAGATGGCCTTGAAAGGTCCCTTCCAACCTAAATCATTCTATGCTTCTATGAATCAAAGCATTGGGAGTTAAATTGTCAAGGTTGGAGAAGAGATGAAAACTTGGGATAATTGGAGTTACACCCTGTAGAGTAATGTGGTGCTTAAGTGACATCAAAAAAACAAATGGTTGTGGGATAGAAGAAATATCAGGAACACCTTTGTCTGCCAGCCACGATCTTCCTCTAATGGTGTCAGTAAAAAAGTCAAAGAAAGGTTTTATTCCTTCACATTATCTAGTTGGCATTTATTTTCTGTAAATTGGAAGGATCCAATACAGGTTCACAAGTGGAGGCATTTTGGTAACTGTTACATCAGTACATTTAGATAGCTGATGAAGAAGTGGTTTTTCTCTCTGATGGAAAAGGCTGGCTGCTACTTTTGAAGAGAACCACAGTGGAAAAAATAATAACACCCATATGGTTTTGTAAGCAAACTTGCATATCAAAGGCTTTAGCCTTCATTTCATCTTTCATTATGGATGGCTGACAATTATCACATTGCCCAGCTAATCCAGCTGTGCATGAGAAACAGACTGATGGGAAAATAGAAATTGCTGTGCCACTTGTCCCTGAAATCTTTTTCTCTTTTTTTTTTTTTATTTTTATTTTCCAGGCCATTTGGTAAACCTTGTGAAAATGTATTTCAACAGTTTCTTCAAGAGTCTGATTAGCTGTCATCACAGTTAACTCTTGATAAACACAAAGCCATTCAGATGTACACGTTTGAATGAAGATCATGTCATTGTGTTTTGCTGATTGGGATTCCTTTGGGGATTAGTGCGTGTTAAAGTCTATGTTTGCTCAAGTGAAAATGAAGTAGCAGCATGTGCTGACTCTTCAGAGCTTTGAAATAAAATGAATTATGACTTCCTCTGCAAATTGGAATCATGCATATGGGAGCACAAAACGCATGATTTAGTCTAGGTCTTAATATTCCTTAGTAATCTGGATGAAGCAGTTGCTGACTGCAAGCTAACCGTGTTACTGAACACAGAACAAAAACTGTATTGAGGTGAAGGATAGGGACATGGTCTTGGATTTCATCCTGTCTCAAGGCATGACTCAGGTGCACATTTGTGCAGCATTAAAGGCCAAATCAGGTAAAGAATGGGCACACTTCCAAACAAATTAGGAGATCCTTTCTGGGTTTAGATTGTTTCTCTACAAAATGTCTCAGTCACCTGAGAGAGAAGCATCAGCAAGAGCAGTGGTAAGCCCTCTAGCCCTCTCACTAGACTAAGGACACAAAAGGACCAGCAAACAGGTAGAGATGGGTCTGGATGGGATTCACCCCAGGGTCCTTAGGGAGCTGGTGCAAGAGCCAGCTATGCCGTTCTAATATTCTAATATTCTAATATTGCTGTACTAATGCAATCCATTCTTATTTACCCAATTTATATTTTATACATTACAATAGTATTCTTGCATGCCTACAGCCTGGCAAGCTTGTCAATAGCTAATTTGGCAGGTAACAGAAGAAAATTTGCTTTAGCAAATACTTGAAGCAAACCTTAGGGAGCTTTTTTCCCTTCTCAGAGTGGTGTGTTCTGCTCCTTCTCTTGATACCCACACAAAACCCCTACAACCACTCCTGAGTCCTGATGGACTCAGTAGCAAAGGGGCTGTGTCAGATTTCCTGAATTATTAATTTTTTCTGTCATTGAGTTTAACTTTCACTGATTTTAGTTGTCCCTGGTACTTTGCAATTTGTTATCACAGTGCTGTGCTAGCAGTGGATTTCTGTATTTGACCCATCCTGGTGAGATCATCATCATGGGCTGGACACAGATTGTAGAGCATGAGTGATGGTGGTGGCTCATAAAGCTTGTCCCACTACCTGGCCAGCTTCAGGGGATATTTCCTGTATTTTTTTGTGATTTACATGGTTCCAAACATTGCATATGTCCTCTGTGTGCTTCTCGAGCTTGGAGCAAGGTGAGAAATGTAATGAAGGTGATGGGATTTATTATTCTTTTTAAATAATCCATGGTAATAAATCAGACATTGATCTTCAAAGGCAAGAAAAAAAACCAACCCACATTTGCAATGTCTTTTGGTGCCTTTGCAAGGAAGAAATTAACTCCAAGGGGAATGTTTTGAAGGTGATACCTTACTATTGTTTCAGCCCAAGTCCATGCTAAGTATTTGAGGTATTTTTATCTTGTGGACTCTGAAGTGCCAGAAGTATTCCGAGTTGCAGGAGAAACTGTTGGTGCCAGTTTGGACATCGTGTTCTGTTGTTACAGAGGTGGTATCTTGAGAGAATAGGAAAGTTATTAGCACATTCAAAGGGGAAGATGCTTTTCCAACAGGAAAACACATTGAATAGGTTTAGGTTTTTATTGAATTACTCTTGGAAAACCCCCTGCATGTGCTTCAGTTCAAACACATCTTCACTCGTCTCTCTGAGTACTTATTTTTTACCTAGTAATTGTTGTGTGTTGTATTAACAAAGTGCAAGAAAGTTTGATAAAGCCTTTAATGTCTTATCTGTAATTGTCTTGAGCCTTGGCAATCTGCCTTATACAATACCACAAGTAGTTTCCCTACAGAATTGTTTAACAAGATAAAGTATGAAGATACAGAAAGTCTTGATCTAAAGATACAAGTATAATTAGCAGAAAATAAATTATTACTGAAAGTAGCCATTTGCATTTATGACAGTAGGTACCATTCAGAAGCTTTTGTTCAATGTGCAATCCTGCCATATGTAATTAACTTAATTGATCACTCATTTCCAAAGGTTAGAGGTTTGGTAAATTTATTGTCTCCCTCGCTTCTAGTTCATGGTGCTTCTCTTTGTGTCACAGTATCTTTGAGCTAGTTTTCCAGTGATATTGCTTTGACTTATGTGTGTAAAGATGGAAGTGCCTGCACTGGAGGGATTTTGGTACACAAGTTGTCCAGAAAAAAAAAAAAGGCATTTTTAACAACATACATTTACCCTTTCTTTGAATTTTAAGTGTCAGATCTGTGTGGATTTGAAGAAAACAGGGAAATCTGGCTCCTGTTTGGGAATTGAAAAACTGAGTGTGGGTGTCAGAGCCTTTACCAAACCAGAGAGGAATGAAGTCTACTCTTTGAACCAAAATACAGTGATTTGTGTCTCATAGATATAAATCAAGTCCTTTTCTCATTCTTGGGTGACCTAAACCTGATGACCTGACCATGGTGATGTCAGATAATTGGGATGGCTTTTTCTAGGCTCTGCTGGCAAAGAGATTCCAAGTGAAGAGACTCTCAGAAAGGAGATGTTCACCAGTGCATGACTTTGATCTCAGGACACTCTTGCTTCCATGAGACTTCTTTTTTTGGCTGGCCAAATAAGTCATTTTCCCTTGAGCAGACAGATCTCCAGGAGAGGCTGAGGAACAGCCTGCTTGTTACACTTGGTGTTTCTCTGTGGCAAATATATTTTCCTGAGATCTTCCAAGCAAAACTACACAGCAAACTGCAGTAGCACACAAGATAGTTACCTATTAATGTAGGTACTTAATTATTATTATTAATAGTCACCTATTAATATAGACTGGGTTTGTTCAGCCTGGAGAAAAGGAGGTTTGGGGGAGACCTTCTTAGTCTCAATAACTGCCTGAAAAGAGGTTGGAGCCAGGTTGGCTCAATCTGTTCTCCCAAGGAAGAAACAATAGAAAAAGAGGAAAAAATCTCAAGTTGCACCAGGGGAGGTTTATGTTGGACATGAGAAATAATTTCTGCCTCAAAACTGTGGTCAAGCCCTGGCCCAGGCTGCCCTGAGTGGTGTTGGAGTGCCCATCCCTGCAGGGGTTTAAAAGCCATAGAGATGTGTTTCTGACATAGTTTAGTGATGACCTAGGATTAACAGGTTGGGCTTGGATTAACAATTGGGTTTGATGATCTTAAAGAGCTCTTCCAACCAAAACAATTCTATGATTTTGGTCAGAAAATAATTATCCTGAGAAGATGAAGGTGCAGAGCAATGTCAGGCTGTGGCTACAAACCACCTCCAGCAAACCTGCCTGCTGCTAGAGCATGAAGCAAGATACTCTGCTAGGCTAAATCATTTCAAACTGCTGTATTTAAATAACCCTACAAACTGTTGTAGGAATAACAAGCTGTCAGCACAACAACAACACAGAGCACAGAAAATTCTCAGTACTGAATTCCTGGAGGCTTCTGCATTTAAATTAGGGCAATGAGAGGAGGAAAAATCATCAACCCGTGCACGCTTTGTGGTGCTGCTGGTCCCAAGTTCTCAGCAAGGTGGCAAAAGTGATGGGGCTGAAACTACTGGGGCTTGATCCCCAAGACTGTGGTAACCAAAAGCAGTCTCATCTAATACAGGAAGATAAAGTCCTATGTAGTATTTCATGGTCATAAGAAATCATGTGAATAAAAGTGGGGATTTAATTTCTACTTCTAGACCCAGATTTAAGACATTTCCAGAGAATCTTGAGAGGAGTTAATGACTCACAATTTGCTTAATTACCTGTTAGTTACTTTGTGCTGAGCAGGCAAAATAAAATCAAAGTTGAGCAGGCTGCCCTGAAAGGCTTATTGCTTCTTTAGCTAAAATTAAAATTACAAGGGGTTGGAGGGGGGAAACCACTATTGTGATACAACAACCAATTGCTTGACAAGAGCACTGGGGTGAAGAAAAACAGTTGGATTTCTTGAATGTTGTCCAGGGCTTCAAACTGGAAGAGTGGAGATTCAGGTTAGAAATTAGGAAGCAGTTTTCATTGTGAGGGTGCCCAGAGAAGCTGTGGATGTGTTGGATTGGGCTTTGATCAACCTGCTGTAGTGGGAAGTGTCCTGCTCTGGAGACATTCCAGCCCCCCCTGGATCTGTTCCTGGGTGACTTGGTCTAGGTGCTCCTGCTCTGGCAGGGGAATTTTGAATCTTAAAGAGGTGTTGAAGTTGTGTTCTGAGTGGGAAAAGATTTAAAATGCTAATAATAGTCTCCCCTTTAGCATTTCTGTTCATCAGGAAAGCAGTCACATAGCTAATTTGACTGTCTGGGTAGAATCACCTAACATGAAATGGTGTATTTTGGGGGTCATATTTCAGGGAACTAATTGTAATTTCACACAGGGTCCACATTCTTGTTAATAATGGTACCAATCACATTTTTGAATCAAGCTGAAATGGACTTAGTCAAGTCACTAATGGGAGCATTTTTTTTCTTCAGTGACTTTAGAGAATTTCAATAAATGCTGCCATTTGAGCACAGATCTATTAAATGTTTTTACGTCCAGTCAGAGACCAGCCTCTTTTTTCTGTGTCTAGTACATTTGCACATCATAATGATAATTTTATGCATTTGTCCTCTACTTGCATGGGATGAATTTTTAATGTGCAAGCAGAAGGTGAATTTTTTATTGCTTTTATGAGTATCAGGAATGCATTTTAAATTCAATTATATACTGTCTCTGGAAATATCACACAAGTGACTTGCCATTAAATCCAACTCACAGATTACCAAAAACTCAGGAGGACATTAATCACAGAGTGACTGAAACTGTGGGAACTGAGCCACGTGTTACTTGTGACTTCAGAAAATACAAGGTAATGCATATTAGGAAGAGTAATTTAAACTTTAGATAGACACCAATAAACCAACATAATTATTTCTGGAAGAAGATGAAAGGAGTTTCTACAGCTCTATGAGGACAAACTCCCCACGTGCCCCAGCAGTTCCCAATGCAATTAGAAATACATGTAGAGAAAATAGAGAGGGTCAATGAAGACAATCTCAAAGAACATGTGAATAGGAATTTCACTCTTGAGTTGAGGTATAGATGGAGACACCCCAGGCTTAAGCTAAAGTGTCCTCAGAGGGATATCCTGAGCTGCTGCTTAATAATTCAGAAAATCACAGCTGACCTGCAGTGCATTAGTATTCTGTTCAGCTGCTAACAGGGAGGCTGAGGAGGACTAGCTCACTGAAGCACTCTTCAGATCAATAAGATAAGAGTTTTAACAAGAACATCAAAATGTTGAAGCTAACTTTCAAAGCAAATCAACACCAGGGTGGAAAGATCACAGGTGGTATTTAAAGAGATGTATTTGGCGTGGTATTCAGAAGAACAAAATCAAGTGTAAACCCTTAGTTGGAGCAGTTCATGTTTGAAGGTCCCTGGGGTTATCTGGTCCAAACCCTCCTTCAAAACAGGAGGTGAGGCTGAGCTAATCAGATCATTGCAGAGAAAGCTGAAGGCAGGAGATGTCCTGTCCAACGTGGCATCTACTCCACTGCAGTGGTGTGGCAGGGAGATGCTGAGCATCTCCTGGATTCTCTGTTGGAGGAAACCAGAGTTTCAATCCATTACCTCCATTTACAAGTGGGATTTACCCTTCCAAATGGCACCAGAAATCCAGGAACTTTTGTTCCTCTGGGTTTTGCTCCTCCTCAGGTTAAGCTGATATTTCAATAAATTTCCAGCCTTCATAAGCAAACTGTTCCCAGTCCTGTCTTCATGAGGTGCTGGGTGTCTAAGGGACAACTGAAAAGTGAAGTGTCCCTAAACCACTAAGATCATTGCAACCTCCCTAGACATCTGCCACTGAAATTTTATTAGAGAAAGGAAAAAGCATCTCTCTATTAGATAATACATCTCTCTATTAGAAAATATGCAACCTTGTCAACCAAATGAAGACAGCTCTGCCCCAGATAATGCTGTTCTAGTACCTGCCTTATAGCTAGAAACTGGGAAATTGGATAAAAATCTGTTTGATTTTGAATTCCACTGGGCCTTGCCTTCCTTCACCATCTGATTATTCTCCCATGTAGGTAACGATCAGTCTGAATGCAGGTCCAGGTTCCAAGAATGCTAATGGATCTTTTTTTGGAGGTTATCAGAGAGTACCTGGCTATCTGGTTTGAAGTCAGTGTTGACATGCTTGCTCTGATGCTGTGATCTGCATGCCTGTTCCAAACAATGACTTATTGGCTATTTGGACTATTAAAGGGAGTTTTGTTAGATGTTAATCATCTAAAAGCAATAAATTATCTCATCTGCAAACAGCAATAAAATAGAAATGACAGTCAACTACAAATGGATTTATGGGAAGTGCTTTCAAGGCCCATTGCTTATGTGTTTTAACAAGAGTTTGATACCTATCAGTGAGTCAGATTTTAATCTAAAGTGTTGCTTTTAAACATACATAATTATGTTTTTAATCAAGATGCCACGTGGACTTGAATAAATCAACGTACAGTAAATTGCCACATTTAATTTTGTCAACCAGCCATAATATTGTGCTGACCTTCTTTCTATAACAACAAAAAAAACCCCAAAGTTGCCTGGCATAGATTATCTTTTTAAAATAATTTCTGCTAAGATGCTAGATTTTTTGTTTCATGAGGAGAAACTCTTCTCTTAACCAGGCTCACTGGATGCTGCCATGGGCAAAAAGGGGCAGCCTGCTGCATCCTGGGTTACAGGGCTCAGGATAAAGATTGAGCATCAAAAATGAGTATACACCACCTTCATTCCTGTTAGATCCATCTCCCCTGTCCTTTTTCCTTCCCTGACATACCTGGGGGCTAATTTCAGGGTCAGGTTTCCATTCTGCTTGCTTCATGCTTGCAACAGAAGCCCTAATGTTGTGTGCTGCCTTCCCCCTGTATTATTTCTCTATCTAAATACCAACTACAGAGAGTAGCCACTAAAAGCACCCACTCACATTCCAATATTGGCTTTCTCACTCTTCTGAAACAGGACAATTAGAGCAGGTGTTTGAAGAAGGCTGTATTAAATAATGGAAATTGTCTTCCCAGCATGTTTTGGCTTTGGTTTGGTTGGCTTTGTTTTTTTTCTTCTTGGTTTGGGTTTTTTTTTATACCCATTACATTGCTTGCCTGGCTGTAATAGTCTGAAGATTATGTTTTCTTGAACAATTGAATTTTCAAACCGTATTTCAGGCTTATTTGATTATGTCTCCAATACAATCCAAGCCACTTGAATCTCCTCAACATTTAATCCATTTTCAGCTGCCATTTATTTTCTATGCAAGAAAAAAAATGCTGCAGAGGCTTTCTGTGCATAGCAAATTTTGGACTCCTGAGATGTACAGGGTTTACCAAGACAGGGAGAAAATCAACAGCACTGTAAGCTCAAAGATGGATTTGTTCTTCTCTTTAATTCCATAGGGTTATCCTGAAGAAGGAGGGGTGTACCAATTATGTGTTAGAGGAGTTATAAAGGTATTTGGAGTCCTGAGCCTTCTAAAATAGGCAGTGCCACACTTTTCAAGTAGATCCAAACTCAATTATCACAAAGGTCCCCATAACATATATAGAGAGAAGTTCACAGCTAACAGGGCTCAGCTGCAAAAAGACAAAGAGCATCATCACCACCATTCCCAAGAGTATGAATAAAAGCCATTTAGAAGCACAGAATTAAGACAGGCTGCCATCTGTTAGCCTTCAGAGCTTCTCAGAGGATAAACTTCCAGAAGGACAGCCTGGGATCAATAATGTGTGTTGTCCTTTCCACCATGACCACACTGCTTGTCCGTAAGAAGGTCTCATATGCCTCTAACAAGATCTCTGAGATGAATTTACATGGGGCTACTCTCATAATTTCAAGCAGACATGACAGTCCTAGATGCCCACCATGAAGAGGAACAAACTGTTCTGGACTCTGGTACTTTTTTTTCTGGCTTATTTTTCTGAGGAGGAGCTATACAAGTCAAAAACAAAAAGACAAGAGGGAATGTCCTTAAGTTGCACCAGGGGGAGGTTTAGGTTGGACATTAGGAAAACTGTCTTCCCTGCAACTGTTGTGAAGACCTGGCCTGGGCTGCCTAGGGCAGTGGTGGAGTCCCCATCCAGGACAGATTTATAGTAGTGCTGGGTTAAGAGTTGGACTTGATGATCTTTAAGGTCTGTTCCAACCCAAACAGTTCTATGACTCTGAAATGTCAGGCAGTTCTTCCCTATTTTTTATCCTGTATTATTCATTTGCTCTAGCACAAAAACTCTTCTGGCTCTTCTCGTAGTGATTAACAGTAACAAAACCAAATAACGAGTTTAGATATTTTAACACTTGCTTTGTGACTTGCGTAGATTCTGTCTACATCTCTTTTGGGGAGTAATTTTTCTTTGAAAATTCAATATTAGGGACCCAGCTGAGGTTTCTGGTTTGGTGGGCGCTGAAAGAAGTTGCCTGGGAGAATGTGAAAGGTGATTCAGATGATCTTAAAAACATTTACAGTTTATCTTTTCTTTAGAATATATAATTATTAAGACAGCAGACTGTGTTCATCTTTTTAATACATTCATTTAGTGGTGACAGTTAAAAGGAGAGAGGTGGGAAGCCACATTATGACAGCAGTGAACATTGTGGAATAGGGTCCGTGCTTTGGAAACAGTATTGTCAGTGTCTTCCTGAAAAAGAGATTATTATGACAATTTGCTGTCAAGTGCAGTAGGCATCTATTGAGCCAAAATGCCTGGATTGGATTGGTTTTGAAGATGGTATAAATGCCCAATTTGGAGGAATGGATGAAACAGCCTGAGCATGCAAATGTCATTTGTCACTTCTTCCAACTCTTTACCGTGTCCTCAAAGTATTGATCAGTGGTTCAGGATTGCTTTTGAGAGTCAGTTGCAAACACCTTTCATTTGCTAGGCACAGTATTAGCTTCCTGTGTGAGTTAATGGGTTTTGTTTGATTTTCTCCAGCTGCCAGGGTGATGCATTTGTAGTCTGAGTTGAGCTGCAGAAGCAGCTCAGTGCACCCACTCGGGCTTGTCCACGGAGGCTGAAGGGTGAGGGCTCATTTCCCATGAGATCTCCTGGAGAACAGGGGAAAAAACACTCCTCGATGGAAAATAGTTTTGAAGAAGTAATAATGACATTGCAAGGCAAGGCCAATTGAATCTTGGCTGCATGGTGAATGCAGGATCACAGAAACAAAACATCAAGGGTGCAAGGATGGGAGGGAGTATCTTTAATAACCCAGACAATAATGTTGGGAAGGATGGATGAGTTGGAAGGCTCAAAAGCTTTCCTTTACAGCTAAAGGTGTGATTTGATTTGTAAATACGAAGAAATAGCAACTGCTACAGCAGAAAAAAAATCTGCCACAGCAAACTTGAATGGTAATAGCAGGTATAGGCTTCCTCCATTGCCCAGCACAAGAGCAGCACTGCTGGGCACTGTGAATCCTTGGTCTGGAGCTGAGTAACCAAAACTCTGACCTGCCTGAAGTTCAGTGATGTTTCTAAAGCAGTTTTCTGCTGCTGAGCATTTGTAGCTCTTCAGGAGCAACTGTCCCTTTCAAGATGACTTAGCTTGAGGGAATGCATGGAAAATATGTGAAGTGCTTTACATACCTGCTTATTCCTCTCTCTCCCTCTCATCATGGCAGCAACAGTTTTGTTTTTTATTGCACCATCTCCCAAGCAGCTGCAAAATGAGGTGCAGTAGGAGGGCAGTCTTTGGGAATGAACCTCTGTCAGGGAAAAAGGAGGATTGACAGAAACAAAGGAAAATAATTGTCTGGGGTTCCTCAGCAGCCTAGTGAGAACCTGGACCAAAATCTGTTGTGCAACCATGTTCTCCTGTGATCATTCCACATGCTGGGGGTGCATTCCCCACAGGGAAATGAGAGTTTTGGTCTCATGATGGCAGCAGAACACCCATTAGCATCATTATTATCCTTTTGTCATCAGAGGGAAACCCCACAACCCTTCCCACCTGCTGTACTTCAGTCTTCTTCTCAGAAGGAAAAAGGTTTGTTATTTGCTTCCCACCTCTCTTCCATTTCCATATGTATAGCAGCTCTTAGTATATAATGTCTGGGAGAAAAAAATTGACTACAAAGCCCTTTCAGGAGTTTATTTATCAGAATAAAGTCTGTGTTAGGAATGGCAGAGCTTTAAAACTAACATTTTCACCCCTTCCAAGATGAACACCACCAAAGGGTTGTCATGTTGTTGTAGCTTTAGCACAGCAGACAAGTCATCTGCAGCACCTGCAGAGCAATCTATTCTGTCTTAGCCAGGGCTGCATTGTCTGAGCTGCTTTGAAGGCCAGAGTGTAAATAATGTGAGTGTGAGTGACACCTTTCTTTTTCCTTTTCCTTCAGTATTCTTTAAGCTAAGGAAAATGTGTGGGAGATTAGGTCAGGAAAACTAGCCTTGACTTCCCAGCTACATTTTTAATAGGGTAAGGATTAAGTTTCTGAAGAACTAAATACACCTTTTCTGAACATTTCTGTTGCTACTACACGTGAAAAAAATCCCAACAGTTTATTCTACAAATAATACCTATTAATCTGATGGAAAGGAGGAATTGTATTTATTTGCAACACAGAATGAACAGACAGCTCTTTCACATGCTCTCTCTGTCCTAATTAAGCCAGAACTGAACTAATTCTGTTCAGTTATTCTACTTTTTGGCTCAGTCACTTCCAAGCAATGAGACTTTTTGAGGCTAAGGGAATATTTGCAGACAGTCTCTGCTTCCAGCAGTGATAACACACCATGATAAGAGTCACCACCAAGGGCTGGGGTGTGCACACAGGCTCTTGCTTCTCCTTGCTCCCTAAGACCTAACTCTTGACAATCTTGCACAGAGGCACCCAGCAGCTTTGTTGGCCTAAGGCACTAGCTGCAGTTCTCCCCAGTCAAAAGAGACTCCCTGTCTTATCACCTCCTCAAAACTGCATTTTCCCCCACAGCAAGCTGATGCACGATTGAGTCACTGGAAAATCTCAGTGCTCTGTAATTTCTGGGCAATTCCAACACTGGATAATCCTCATGGCATCTCCAAGCAACATGGGAGATTGCTTTGCCAAGGATCTGAAACTCGCCGTGCAACTTTCTAACCATGCTGGAAATGTATTTTGAAAATACTTAAATAAAATCCCTTGTATCAGTTTGTTTTGTTTTCATTCTGAAACTTATCTTTTACAAGATTCCACTGTGACCAGTACCAAACAAATCTCAGGCCAGATATCAACATGGGAAAGGTGACATTCTCTGGAGCAACACGTCCCAAAGTGGCAAAAAGAAGACTACATGAAAGATTGCACAACAAATTTTTGTAAACTTTCATGAATAAGTCTGCAAACATTTTTCTTAGGGTTTTTATTTTTTAAGATCATCATCCTGACAGAGCCAGCAGTCCCTGCCTGACAGAACTTGACATACAGGCTGCCTGTATATAACATTTCCAGCTTGAGTTCTTCAAAACAGCTCTTATTGTGAGTAACCTCAATCAAGTGTCAGCTTCTGCTAGGGAAGATTTCTCCTCCTTTCTTTTGGAGCAGAGAAACTGTGCTGTAGGGGCATCCTAAATGTGGTAAAAGCAAGGATATGAATATTTTTCAACCTTCTTTCCAGCTGGGTGGAAAAAAAAGAGTTTTGGGGAATGCAGACAGACTCAATTTCCTTTTACTGTTCTGTTTTGATTTTTTAACTATGCTTTTCAATCTGGCCCAAGGCAGAAAACAGTGACAACAACTGCATTTGTTATGGTGCCAACCAGTATTAAAAGATAAAGGGTTTGCTTCAGAGTGAACCTACCAGAGTCCCTTAGCACCCACTGCCAAGCTGGGTGGACACTTGCAGTGAACACCCCAAAAAATCTGGGGAATGCATCTTGAAATGCCTTTAGAAACTAAATGGATGCTTTTGTGTTGAGCTGAAGGAAGAAGACAACCATGTTCCCTGCACAGTTTTCATGTATGTCAGAGGATAAATGTCCTGTCACAGTGCTGGCATCTCTGCCACTGAGTATTTTAGAGGGGAAAATCAATCCCTTGCTTACAGCCAGGATTGTTTGGAAGCCTCACTGGCAATCCCCTAGGGTGGATCAAGGAAATGAATCAGAGCATTGCTGATGGAGGAGGTTGCTTCTGCCTAAGAGTTGAGAGAAGCTGGGTGACCACAGGGATGGCAATTTGGCATTTCATGCCTCCTTCTGCCACCTTCAGGTTGGAAAAGCGGAGGGAAATTCCAAGTGGAGTTTTGGCACAGCTGTTCTCCCCTGTTTTGGCAGCATGTTGAGCTCTCTGTGGCAATGTGTTCTCTACCAGAGTAGCTCCTTCACCTTCTTATCCTCAGAGGAGAAGCTGATGAGGTTTGGGGTCGAGGAGAATCTGATGAGGCTTGGGGTCAAGGAGACTGGAGAAGTTCAGTGTTTATTCCTCATTCTGTTCCCTATGTTGGCAGTCCCATGCCTTTTGTAATAAGACTTTGTGATGTTTGTGTATTGATTAAAAAAAAGTAGTACTGGGTTTATTGCAATTTGCTTTAAAAACTCAGTTTGCTCAAGTCAGGGATCTATTTTGCCTTATGTGCTACTGTGTGGCCTGGATCTTCATGTGGATCTTGGCCTGCACTTTTTTGCAAAGGGACCCTGTAAAATAGGTATGAATAGTTCAGCAGAAATACTTCTAAACACCAATATCACCCCAAAGGAAGACCTGGACCTGTTGGAGCAGGGCCAGAGGAGCCCCCAGCAATGGGCACTGCTGTAGGAGCAGATGCTGCTGCTCCCTGCAGGGACGTTGGACTACATGGCCTTGAAAGATCCCTTCCAACCCAAACTATCTGTGATTCTATAACTTAAAGGAGCAAGGGGAAGGCCCCAAGTGAACAGAATATCAGTTGTGAAAGCATCTCCAGTCCATATCTTGTCTAGATTCCATTACCTCATCACATAGGGATGAGGAGGTTTTCTTGACTGATCAGTGTTAGGTGGTGTCAGGCTGATGACTCTTCACCTGGTTGCTTCATGGGTGAAACTGTAGAATAAAACTCCTCTGCCAATAAGTTCTTTAGTAGTTTCAAAATATTCTGAAGGGATTAGGCAGCAGAGAAAACCCTGCTCATCTTCTCTGTGGCCCCAGAGGTATCAAGGCATTCCCTCAGGATGACCAAGCCAGGCTTTTCATTCTCAGCTTCAGCATAGATGTGTTGAGGGTGCAGATCTTTTCCCTTCCAGCTGAAGGATCTGTTCCTCATTATATGGAATATGAAGCAGCTAGGGAAAGGTTACAAGAGGGTGGGCTACTAGAGCTCTGGGGAGCACAACTTGCTAGGAGAGGCTGAGCAAGCTACTCATGGTTAGTCTCCAGCAGAAGGTTTCTAGTCAAGATGGGAGATGGTTGTGGAGAAAAGTGGAATGAAGTTCCTCACGTGATGGAGGTAAGAAGAAGAGTCATGAGTTTTAAACTCGGTTGAGAAGCTTCAATATTAGGTAGCAGAATGTGGTTTATTTGGGTTTTTTTGAGTAGCTGCAGCAATTGTTACAATCTCAAGTGGATGGTTTTAAAATTGGCATTATTTGTGGATTTTTAGAAGTGATTGGGGAAGAAGTGGTCAGAAAGTCTGGGTTTACTCGAGTCTGCTTTGTTAAGTGCAGAGCAAGGCATTTCTTCGTGAGCTGGAGCTGCATTTACTGGGATTTCTTTGTAAATGATGAATACCTCTGAACTCAAGTGCTGAACACTCTCTTTCCTGTATTTTCAGACTTTTCCACAAATTTCCCAGGATTGTAGAAAAGGGAATATAACTTCTCTTGCCTTTTGCTGTGTTGCAACATCTCCAAAGTTCTCCTTTGAATCTTCTGCTCCTGTTTGTCTCCCTAGCATGTGTTTTCTCCCTGGCAGCAGTTTGCAGCACAGGTGTTTTCCTCTAAGCTCTCCCTTCAGAACCCAGCCTCCATTTTCCTTTGAGTACAAGGATCCACATGGAGATAATCTCCAGTACATGGATTTTTTTTTATTATTATATTTTTTTAATGCAGCTCTTTCAATAATGCAGGTAGATTGGGGAGGAAAGCAAGAATCTGATTAATGTCATGAAGAGAGTAGGGATGGGTTTATATTGATATTTAATATTTGTATTTATCAAGCAGAGCATTGATAAATACAATCAATATATTTAATTGTCTTAAACACTTGAGCATCTTTTCAAGGCTTGTTATTCTATTGGTTTCATCATCACCTCTGTTGTCCTGAGTTTATATTATCTCTTAATAGGCAGTAAATGCTTTCTGTCATTACTTTTATAAAGTTATTTTTCTAGTACAGGGGTTTTTTTGGTACTATAATTATCTGCAGTCCTGTGAAACCTCTTCTTTGGAGGCTCCAATATAATTTAGCTGTATTGTCTTTTCTAGCTCTTTAGAAGGATTCTGGCCCCTCCTAAGTGCAGTAAAATTTGTCCAGATATCTGGGAGTATTATCTTCTGCATTACATTTATTCCTCCTTTTGGAATGCTGGAGTTGGTATCATGAACTTGCATTTTATACTTCAGCCCAGGCATCATGTAATTCATTTTTATTTGTTACCTTCTGGACACACATGGGCTTCCAGTGAAAAAGAGCATTTCCTAAGGAAAAAACCAAAAGTGTTGTTGGTAGCATGAACAATTGAATTTTTCTGTGCTAGTTGGCAAGTTCTATTTGTTATCATTTAGTACATCCAGATAAATTAATTTATTTCATAAAAAAAAATAAAAAAAAATAAAAATGAAGGTTTTCAAACTCTTTCTTGGCAATGGGCTCAGTGGAGCTGTGTCAGCTCAGTGCTGGGCTTGGGCTAATATTTCATGTAGATGCATTGCTAATTAGGCTATTGATGGCAACTGTTTTTATTTTAAGCAGGTACAGAGCTGCTTTTTTATCTCTGGAGTCTAGTGTTGTGTCACTAGTAGTGCTGTCACCCAGAGATGGTTAGAATCATAGAATCACAGAATGTCAGGGATTGGAAGAGACCTAGAAGATCATCTAGTCCAACCCCCTGCCAGAGCAGGGGCACCTAGACCAAGTCACCCAGGAACAGATCCAGGCGGGTCTGGAATGTCTCCAGAGCAGGAGACTCCACAACCTCCCTGGGCAGCCCCTGCCAGGCTCTGCCACCCTCACTGGGAACAAGTTTTTCCTTGTGTTTCCCCT
>VYZU01045437.1:116251-137578 GCA_013401355.1 Ceyx cyanopectus | reverse complement strand
CAGTGCAGAGTAGAGGGGGAGGAGAACCTCCCTTGTCCTGCTGGCCACACTTCTCCTAATGCATCCCAGGATCCATTGGCCTGCTTGGCCTCAAGGGCTCATTGTTGGCTCATGGTCACCCCCTGTCCACCAGGACCCCCAGGGCTCTTTCTCCAGAGCTTCTCTCTAGTACATCAGCCCCCAGCCTCTACTGATCCATGGGGTTGTTGTGCCCCAGATGCAGCACCTTACACTTGCTCTTGTTAAATTGCATTCCATTTCTCCCTGCCCAGCTCTCCAGCCTGTGCAGGTCTCTCTGGATGGCAGCACAGCCTGCTGCTGTGTCAGACACTCCTCCCACTTTGGTGTCAGCAGCAAACTGGTTGAGGGTCAGTGTGTCCCCTCGTCCAGGTCATTGATGAAAATATTGAATAATACTGGACCCAGCACTGACCCTTGGGGGACTCCACTTGTCACAGGCCTCAGCTAGGTTGCCCTTGACCATGTCCAGATAGATTTTGAGTATGTCCAAGCAGGGAGACTCCACCACCTCACTGAATAGGCCAGAAGGCAGCAGAGATGTGGCTTCAAGGTCGTGGCATTTGCAGGAAGTTTGGAGACATAACTTCATAACCCTCACTGTGCTCCAGACTGAATTAATTATCAGTCCTGTGGACCCTGGGCTGGGCTTCATGTCTGCATCACCCTCTCACCTTCCCCAGCAGGTCCAGCCTGGACTGGTAGACCTTTGCCAAGTGAAATGCTACTAAACAAGTGGAAAAGTTGCCTTTTCAGCAAAAGCAAACAAACAAACTTGGATGTAAAATTCCCAATGAAGTCTTTAATAATTCTGGGAGTGGTTCAGTGGCTGCCTTGTTGCTGACCCTATACACTTTGCAGCTTCATGCTCTGCATTTCTTATGTCTCTGTGTGCTTTCAGTCAGTCTTACACTTGTTGTTGGTTAGAGCTGATCTTTTCTACTCCTTTTTATTGGTTTATTTCTAGTGGGGTGGAAGCAGACTGGGAAAAAGTTTGCACAGTCCCACGTGGGACTGAGCAGGTTTGTGGCACAGCAGCTTAATTCCTGTAAATCCTTAATTGACTCTTAATTGATTACCAGCTTTATGAGTGGTTCTCTCTTGCTTACTGCAAGTGGTCTCCCATCATCACAACACACAGCTCCTAGAAGAAAATCAGATTTCCATTATATGCCACCTTTCCAGGGGATCCCCAGATGATGAGGGTGGAAGAGAGATGACAGAAATGCAGCAAGACTTCTGACCTGTATAGAGGGGTCCATTAACTGAGGTTTCTCTTATATTGCAGTGTTCCCACATTCCAGAGCCTTCCTGAGGAGATACTTAGTAAGCTTGCAGATGTCCTTGAAGAGGTAAGTGCTTTAAATTTTGACACCTAATGAGTTTGGAGTCTGGGAGCCTTCTGATGGCAATATTCAGTCTTTTTTCTGAAAGAGCAGCTTCTCAGCATTGCTTCCAGTTACTTTGTACTGTTCCAGCACATCAAAATGACAAGAGGAGCTGTGTGAAAAAAAAAGAAACCATTCTTGAACAGGGCTTGCATATTTTTGAATGAATTTCTGCCCAGTTGGGGAGAGAAACTATTGTTTCCTGGGGTGTGCAGAAGGGAAAACACCTTCTACAGCCCCCCTGGTTCAATGCTGGAGAAGCAGGGATGTGAATATACTGAATTATTATGTCTTAAAGGAGGTATAGTGGAGAAGCTGCTCCTGCAAGAGTTACAGCAGAGAGGTGTAATTTCATTTTCATTTCATTCAGGGCAATGAAATACATGTGGAGCTATTTGATGGACTGTTTGGAGTTGGGCTTTGCCTTTCTGCCTGCAACTAATATCTTATTAGCATCAAGCTTTTAATGAGTTCTTTGTTTAGGGTTTTTTAATCAGCTGGGGAGGAAAGAAAAAAAGCCACAAACAAATCCCTCAACAGCAAAACCCTTAAAAGAACTTCTACCCCCCTTCAAAAAAAAAAATCATGCACAAAAAAAACCCCAAATAAACAAAAAAACCCCAACCTTGTCCTGTGAGTGAACATGTAAAAGGAATATGAAGTATTTGAGTTGGATTGTAGGAGGTTTGTCCATGCAGTTTATTCATGGAGTGTTCTGTTCTGGGCCTGCAGAACTGCATGGGATTAAATATTACAGAAACTGTTAATTAAACCTTTCAAACTTTACTGCTGTGTGCTTTAACTGCAGGAAATCTGATTAGAACAGGATTTTATTTCATTCCTTATTGCTTTTTTTTTTTTTTTCATACATGCCTCGCCATCAAGAGCAACCTCAGTAGCTGTGTTTGTAGAAAAATGTTCATGTGTAAACAGCTCTGCCGCTGATTTTTAAGCAGCAGCATTGCTGACATTTAAGTTGATTATTTTTTTGTCAGAGCACTGTTACTTCTTTGCCTTTTTATTTTGGAGAGAGAGAAATTCTGTCCTCCCAGCAAATCAGCTGTTTGTCGTGCAGAGTAATTACATATTCACAGATAACTCTGATTTCCTTTACTGCTGGAGAAGTGTTCAGATTTGGAGAGAAAAAGGCATATAACTTTCTAAGCTGGGAATTAAGTTTGCCTATCTCACAACCTGATGCCTAACCAGAAGCAGATAGTTCCATTTGCTTGGATTGCATAACCAGCATTAAAGCTCCTTATCAAGAGCTAAGGAAAAGAAGAAAGTCAGTAAAACTTTTCCCAGGGCCACTTCTTTTCATCCCCTTTCTTAGTCCCTCTGGGTTTATCTTTGATTTAGCATACCCCATTTTACATAAACTAAAAAAAATAAATATATATAATAAATAAATCACTGTCCTATGATATTGCACATTTTGTATTTAACAGTAACCTCTTGAAACTAAACAGCAATAACTTCATTTTATTCTGTCCCTCTAATGAGGATTAGATGAAAGTGAGTGAGCACACTTTGAGGTGAAGGGGAGAGCTATTGTAATGTCAAGATTTCAGGCAGTTTTTCTTTTTGCACAGTGCTGTGAATAATGCACCACTTCTCTCAGCCCTTCTTTAAATCACTTCTAAAAAAGCTGTTAACTACAACCCATAAGCAAAGACAAGACCTGGCCTAATTGCCTGACATCCAAATTGGAAATGGCAATATAAAGACAGCCCAGAGGAGAAAATGGTCAGTGTTTGATAACATTATTTCATTTCCAGAATTGATGGCAATCCTACAAGTTCCTCGGATGAGCTGCAAATTAACAAAACCCAGGGAAATTTCTTTTACTCTTGCAATGGCTGTGAGATCACTCCCATTGCTCATCATTTCTAAACATGAGAGTAAAGGCAATTCCATTGGATTTGGGTTTAACACATTCAAACCCAAGCCAGCAGTTTTGGTTTTGCCAAGAAATCTCTAAGGAACTGGCTTTTTAGAGAGATAATTTCCATTATTTCCAAGCCCTTGTCCTGGGGCTGGAGATTTTTCTAGCTGTAATCCACTGCAGTGGACTCAAAGCAGCTTTAGGTTGCACCTATAACCCCAGTTTCAGGGTTTGAGAATTGCTACTAGACCCTGGCACAGCTTTTCCCAGTACCCAAACCTGAACCTCTTCTCTTTTTCTGTTACATCTTTTAAAATTATATTAATATTTCTCAGCATTCTAGATGAGCAAGTACCACTGGGTGATATAGCAGCAATTTTCCCAGCAGTAGGAAGCCAGTGTCCTTTCCAGCACTGAGGTTGATTTAATTTATTGTGTTGTTTATCCTCGTGTTTGCCAAACATAACGTGTGAGTCGAGTAAAATGTTTCTGCAGTTGGAAACTTCATTTTAAAGGTCCCAAATTCAGCTGTTCTTCTGATACAGGACAATTTTCATCTTTTATTTTTAGTGGGATGTGTGTCTGGGCTGTGAGAGGAAGCATGTAGCCTTAGAGCCCAATAAAGGTTTAATACTTAGCATTTTTCAGAATAGAATTAATAGAATCGAATTAATAGAATTAATAGCATCAATATCATCCCCAATGCTGTTTATGTTTTTTTTTTTCTTTCTTATTCCCTGCTTTTTCCTATCCTCCTTCATTTCAAAAAGCCTTTCTTGACCTCTCTCTTGGTCTTCAAGCATCACACCCCAGGCTGCTCCATCCCCATTGCTCAGTACCTGTGGGGGTTCCCATGTGAGTGCTCACAGCTCCATCCCTTACCAGCACTAAAATAGTTTCACTGTCCTGCCTTTACTAAAGAAAATCAAAATATTTAATATATTAAATGTTTAAATATTGCAGGATTAACCTAGTTGGAAAGGGTAACAGCTGCCAGGGTGCTGCTTAAACATCCCTGTGTGCCCTGGCCCCATCCCAGTGCTGCCTGGCTGGGATTAAATACCTGAGTTGGTATTTGTTTTGTAAATCACTTTGCTGGGGCTGAATGCAAATCTCCTTTGGAAAGCAGGCAAAGCACCACCTTCAACTTTCACGAAACATCCAAATAATTTTTGTTTTCTTGGAAGAGGGGGGTTTGCATGCAAACTGAAAAAGACTGGCTGTAAATGATGAATAGCCAAGCTTAGAAGTCCTTTTTTGTTTGTTGTTTTTTAATAAACCCGAAAAACTTTGTGAAAATACAAAATCCTTGACCTTTCTTTCCTCTCTTTTTAAGGCTTTGAAACAATTTCTGGTGGTATTTTCTGATTACAGACTTCCTGTTTTTCTTAGAGCTTAAAAAAAAAAAAAGATCTTTTTCCTTCATCAAGTGCCCTTAATAGATCACAAAAATAAATTGATTTTTGGGGAGTAAACAGGTTTTTTGCTGAGATTATTTAGTCTTAGAGTTATAGCACTTCATGAAAATGTGGGCAGTTTATAATAGATGGGAGTAAAATATTGTAAAAAGTAAATTCCAGTAAAAAAACCCTCTGGGTCATGGTGCTGTTCACATATTGCATTTGGTGTCTCACACAGGGATTCCCTGGAAGGTACTGACACTGGCAGTGGTTTTAGTTTTACTTATTAGCTTCATTTGTTAAATACAATTAAATCCTTAAACGAGGAGGATGGTGAAGAGGTAAAAAAAGACCTTGTCTCTTTTGAAACCATTTCCAGTTGGTTATGATTTAGATGACTTGCCCATTTATCTGAAACTATTAATTGTGGCTGCTGGCCTACAGGTGTATTTATATTTTTATTGGGTTTTTTTCTCTTCCAACTCAAACTACTAATCCTGTTTCACCTAAATATCTGCTCTCTTCTGAGTTACATAGGGTTTTTGAGGGAGGGAAAAGGAGCAGCAAACCCTTCCCAGGCGATATTGACGAGAAATCACTGATTGACCAGGATGATTATGTCTTTGTTCAGGTGCACAACACACTCTTCTCTTATTTTAATATTTNGAGTAAAGGCAATTCCATTGGATTTGGGTTTAACACATTCAAACCCAAGCCAGCAGTTTTGGTTTTGCCAAGAAATCTCTAAGGAACTGGCTTTTTAGAGAGATAATTTCCATTATTTCCAAGCCCTTGTCCTGGGGCTGGAGATTTTTCTAGCTGTAATCCACTGCAGTGGACTCAAAGCAGCTTTAGGTTGCACCTATAACCCCAGTTTCAGGGTTTGAGAATTGCTACTAGACCCTGGCACAGCTTTTCCCAGTACCCAAACCTGAACCTCTTCTCTTTTTCTGTTACATCTTTTAAAATTATATTAATATTTCTCAGCATTCTAGATGAGCAAGTACCACTGGGTGATATAGCAGCAATTTTCCCAGCAGTAGGAAGCCAGTGTCCTTTCCAGCACTGAGGTTGATTTAATTTATTGTGTTGTTTATCCTCGTGTTTGCCAAACATAACGTGTGAGTCGAGTAAAATGTTTCTGCAGTTGGAAACTTCATTTTAAAGGTCCCAAATTCAGCTGTTCTTCTGATACAGGACAATTTTCATCTTTTATTTTTAGTGGGATGTGTGTCTGGGCTGTGAGAGGAAGCATGTAGCCTTAGAGCCCAATAAAGGTTTAATACTTAGCATTTTTCAGAATAGAATTAATAGAATCGAATTAATAGAATTAATAGCATCAATATCATCCCCAATGCTGTTTATGTTTGTTTTTTTCTTTCTTATTCCCTGCTTTTTCCTATCCTCCTTCATTTCAAAAAGCCTTTCTTGACCTCTCTCTTGGTCTTCAAGCATCACACCCCAGGCTGCTCCATCCCCATTGCTCAGTACCTGTGGGGGTTCCCATGTGAGTGCTCACAGCTCCATCCCTTACCAGCACTAAAATAGTTTCACTGTCCTGCCTTTACTAAAGAAAATCAAAATATTTAATATATTAAATGTTTAAATATTGCAGGATTAACCTAGTTGGAAAGGGTAACAGCTGCCAGGGTGCTGCTTAAACATCCCTGTGTGCCCTGGCCCCATCCCAGTGCTGCCTGGCTGGGATTAAATACCTGAGTTGGTATTTGTTTTGTAAATCACTTTGCTGGGGCTGAATGCAAATCTCCTTTGGAAAGCAGGCAAAGCACCACCTTCAACTTTCACGAAACATCCAAATAATTTTTGTTTTCTTGGAAGAGGGGGGTTTGCATGCAAACTGAAAAAGACTGGCTGTAAATGATGAATAGCCAAGCTTAGAAGTCCTTTTTTGTTTGTTGTTTTTTAATAAACCCGAAAAACTTTGTGAAAATACAAAATCCTTGACCTTTCTTTCCTCTCTTTTTAAGGCTTTGAAACAATTTCTGGTGGTATTTTCTGATTACAGACTTCCTGTTTTTCTTAGAGCTTAAAAAAAAAAAAAGATCTTTTTCCTTCATCAAGTGCCCTTAATAGATCACAAAAATAAATTGATTTTTGGGGAGTAAACAGGTTTTTTGCTGAGATTATTTAGTCTTAGAGTTATAGCACTTCATGAAAATGTGGGCAGTTTATAATAGATGGGAGTAAAATATTGTAAAAAGTAAATTCCAGTAAAAAAACCCTCTGGGTCATGGTGCTGTTCACATATTGCATTTGGTGTCTCACACAGGGATTCCCTGGAAGGTACTGACACTGGCAGTGGTTTTAGTTTTACTTATTAGCTTCATTTGTTAAATACAATTAAATCCTTAAACGAGGAGGATGGTGAAGAGGTAAAAAAAGACCTTGTCTCTTTTGAAACCATTTCCAGTTGGTTATGATTTAGATGACTTGCCCATTTATCTGAAACTATTAATTGTGGCTGCTGGCCTACAGGTGTATTTATATTTTTATTGGGTTTTTTTCTCTTCCAACTCAAACTACTAATCCTGTTTCACCTAAATATCTGCTCTCTTCTGAGTTACATAGGGTTTTTGAGGGAGGGAAAAGGAGCAGCAATGCAGAGAGCCTGGAGGAGCTGGAGAAAATAATCTGTGATTTAAAAGTTTCATAGCTATATATACACAGGGGAAGTTGAAATAAGGTTTTGTTGGCATTTGCAACTCTAGCATTTCCTAAATCCTATATATTTGATGTTCCTTCACTGGTTGGGATTTAACATACTAATCTGTGTAAGATGTACATAGGAATCCGAGCCATTTGAGCCACAGAAAGCAACAAATGCAATTTTAATTTAATTCCCTAAATACTGGAGATTCTTCTGTGCAGATAATGTCAAATTGATTATTCTCATCTATTATGTATCCAGAACTCTGGATAGCTCTGCCTTCTGGTTTATGATTATATATTGAAACCAGTTAATATACTATAAAATATTGAAATAGAATGCAAGTGTGACTGTTGTCCCAAGCAAAGCATCACTTGAAAAATGAGATTTTTCCTTGCTGCAGCTGCACAGTACAGTTTTGTATACAACAGTATACAAAATTAATTAGCTTGCAGTGTTATTAGTGTGGGGTTTTTTGTTGGTTCTTTTTTATTCCCTGCTTAAATAAGACTGAGGATCACACTTGGGTAAAGGAAATCAGGTTCATGCTGATTTTCTTTGCTGGTCCATCCTGCAGGTGACAGGAGGTTCTGCCTGGACTGAAGCTAACTGGCAGCACCCATTGATCTGATTTAGAGACACAAACCAGATTTAAGGGGAAATTAGAAATAAACAGAGAAGAGTACATTTTCCTTGGGAGAAAAAAAAGGATAAAGTTCATTATTTATCATTTTAAATTAAAGGTATTGCTCTGTTGCTTTGTATTTACCAAAGTCACAATCGATTCAATCACATATGGACAACATTTAGACTTGTCTTGTCCTTATATTAATTTTTAATATTAAATTCCTGATAAAGTAGCTTTGTTTTGCAGGTGCCCCAGGAAAAAAAAAATAGAATGCAATTGGGAAAAAAAGTATGTGCAAGAGTACAACAAAATACTTTATTGCAGTGTCTGCAGCATTAGAATAAAATCCTCTTATGTGATTGACAAACTTTTTCTGGCCTTTAAACCTGTGGAATATGTGTTATTTTCCACCACAAACCACAGCTGCTGAAAGAATTAAAAGCAGTTTCTTCCTGCTTAAGAATAAAGAAGTGCTGATCTAATTGGCACGTATCTCTGCCCCACTCAGTTTTCATCAGAGTACAAAATGCAGCTGAATTGCCAAAATCTAATTTTAAAAGATAATAGTGATAAAATTAAAAGGTATTAGGGGGGAAAGAGAAGGCTGCTTATTTCTCTGACAGGACTGGATGGCAGTATTTGCTTTAGAGGGTGCTCCAGCACTTGCTTTGGGATATAAGGTGTCACTTTCATGGTAGTTTTCCTTGTGTTTTTCTTCATTGAGGGTGCTAACAATTGAAAGGCAATTACAAATAAAAAATAATTAATTAATAATTAANAGAAGTCCTTTTTTGTTTGTTGTTTTTTAATAAACCCGAAAAACTTTGTGAAAATACAAAATCCTTGACCTTTCTTTCCTCTCTTTTTAAGGCTTTGAAACAATTTCTGGTGGTATTTTCTGATTACAGACTTCCTGTTTTTCTTAGAGCTTAAAAAAAAAAAAAGATCTTTTTCCTTCATCAAGTGCCCTTAATAGATCACAAAAATAAATTGATTTTTGGGGAGTAAACAGGTTTTTTGCTGAGATTATTTAGTCTTAGAGTTATAGCACTTCATGAAAATGTGGGCAGTTTATAATAGATGGGAGTAAAATATTGTAAAAAGTAAATTCCAGTAAAAAAACCCTCTGGGTCATGGTGCTGTTCACANTGACACTGCTACAGGGCTAAATATTGATCTGGTTTAAAAGAAATTTGCTGGTTAAAATCAAGCTGTTAGACAGTTAAGGTGTAATCAAGTCCTTGACTGATTGGCTTTTTTTTTTCTCAATTTTATTAATTTTTTTTAGAAGTGTGTAAAGTAGGAAACACTGGAGACATCTAAACCAAGGGAGCAGACTTCCCTAGGTAAACAGTCTAGGAAGAGGCTGTAGACAGGGAAAGCATCCAATATGGTTATAAGGTTCAGTGTAAAGAAGGTATGAGGAGATGTCAGTATCTCCATCCTTTCCAAAATGTAGCTATATGGACACAGGGAAAAGGTTCAACATCCACGTGTCTGGGACTTTGAGTTAAAAGTTCTGTGTCTTCAGGTTAAAAACAAACCCAAACCAATCAATTGAAAACAAAACAACAAAAAAAAGGAACAAAAAAAAACCCCTAAAGCATGCTCCAGACACCTCATCTGGTGGAAGGGGGGGAAAAAAAGATGAAAAATAGCAGGATTTGTGTCTAGAAGCTCCTCTGAATGCTCCCTAGAACTAGGGAGGGTGGTGGGGCAGGACCTCTCTTTTTTTGTCTTAGGTAATTTGGTGTGGGTGGCAGCCACGGGTGTAAGAGGTAGAGACTGATGAAGTGATGCCTAAAGCCATGTACATGAAGAAATACCTTAGAGCCTGGATATGAATATTTTTGTGTACAATTAGGGTGATCCTTTAGTGATGGAAGTAATTTACCTTTTAGTTTTTTTGGGGGGGTTTTATCATATTTATCTCTAAAATGAACTACACTTGTGTTCTGCTTACCACAGGAATGTTTTCTTTAGAAAGAAGTTAGTATTTCTACCTTGACAAGCCTTGGCAAAGCATATTAGCGGTTAGTTTTAAATTTCTTTCAAGCTTGTCACCTTTCTTGTCACCTTTTCCTCCCCCTCTCCTCCTTTGCATCAGTTGTCACCAGACTCCTCTTTTCTCCAATGAAATCCCAGTCATGTGAAGCCATTTCCCTGATTTCAACCTGCTTGGCACAGGTAACAGCTTCAGGTCATCTCACAGGGGGATGTGTTTGGTGTTTGCAGTGGGTGCAGCTGGTGGGCAATACAACCCTGCCAGTATCAGAGGGCTTCTGCCAAATGCAGTTTACAGCCAGGGAATTACCTTCTCCTTTTTACCTGATTTTTATTAAATGAATTTTAACATCTCTCAAGAAGTAGCTCGAGTTTACACAAAATCCCATTGGCTTCAGAGGGATCATCTTCTGGAGGCTTTTTATGGGCAGCTGGATTCCTCTGGAGACAGTAGGAGTTTATTATTATTTAATTTATTGTCAGAAATACTGCTGCCCTTTTCCCTGAGCTTATTTCCTAAACCACAAACACAGGCTCTNATTACAAATAAGTTATCAGAGCAGAGGAATGGAATTAAATACTCCCTGGTCCCTGTGGAAGCCAGTCAGGGATCTGTGTGCCTATTCCATTCTGATTGCTCTGTTCTTCTGCAGTGGTAGGAATAAAGGAGGAGTTTCTTCACACAGCACTTAATAATTCCCCAAAACTTCCTGTTAGTGGTGATGCAGAAAAGCTTTGAGGGTTAAAGAGGCCACTTGGAGCATCCCCTGAGATTGCTAAATTGAGCTCCTCCATGCAGCAGCACAGCTTATGGGCTCAGAGCAAGACCAACAAGGAACCAGCAAGCTCTTCAAACAAGTAATGAAGCAATTAGTTAAAAATTACTGCTTGATGAAGTAGCTTGCAGAGCAAACTCAATTTCATCAGGTGAATGGCTCAGTCTAACTAGACCATAAATCTTCAATTCAGATTTGAGGCTGTTATTTCATTTGAAAGCAAGTTGAAGGACAACAGGCTGAGTTATCTGTTAAAATCCAAATTTGGAGCCAAACTGAATAAACCATTTAACTCTCTCATCTTACTTAAAGGTGCACGTGGTTATTTTGATGGTTTCCTTGGCCACTTGGTCCTAGCAGAATTGAAAACCAGCAAAACTACATGACACTGCTACAGGGCTAAATATTGATCTGGTTTAAAAGAAATTTGCTGGTTAAAATCAAGCTGTTAGACAGTTAAGGTGTAATCAAGTCCTTGACTGATTGGCTTTTTTTTTTCTCAATTTTATTAATTTTTTTTAGAAGTGTGTAAAGTAGGAAACACTGGAGACATCTAAACCAAGGGAGCAGACTTCCCTAGGTAAACAGTCTAGGAAGAGGCTGTAGACAGGGAAAGCATCCAATATGGTTATAAGGTTCAGTGTAAAGAAGGTATGAGGAGATGTCAGTATCTCCATCCTTTCCAAAATGTAGCTATATGGACACAGGGAAAAGGTTCAACATCCACGTGTCTGGGACTTTGAGTTAAAAGTTCTGTGTCTTCAGGTTAAAAACAAACCCAAACCAATCAATTGAAAACAAAACAACAAAAAAAAGGAACAAAAAAAAACCCCTAAAGCATGCTCCAGACACCTCATCTGGTGGAAGGGGGGGAAAAAAAGATGAAAAATAGCAGGATTTGTGTCTAGAAGCTCCTCTGAATGCTCCCTAGAACTAGGGAGGGTGGTGGGGCAGGACCTCTCTTTTTTTGTCTTAGGTAATTTGGTGTGGGTGGCAGCCACGGGTGTAAGAGGTAGAGACTGATGAAGTGATGCCTAAAGCCATGTACATGAAGAAATACCTTAGAGCCTGGATATGAATATTTTTGTGTACAATTAGGGTGATCCTTTAGTGATGGAAGTAATTTACCTTTTAGTTTTTTTGGGGGGGTTTTATCATATTTATCTCTAAAATGAACTACACTTGTGTTCTGCTTACCACAGGAATGTTTTCTTTAGAAAGAAGTTAGTATTTCTACCTTGACAAGCCTTGGCAAAGCATATTAGCGGTTAGTTTTAAATTTCTTTCAAGCTTGTCACCTTTCTTGTCACCTTTTCCTCCCCCTCTCCTCCTTTGCATCAGTTGTCACCAGACTCCTCTTTTCTCCAATGAAATCCCAGTCATGTGAAGCCATTTCCCTGATTTCAACCTGCTTGGCACAGGTAACAGCTTCAGGTCATCTCACAGGGGGATGTGTTTGGTGTTTGCAGTGGGTGCAGCTGGTGGGCAATACAACCCTGCCAGTATCAGAGGGCTTCTGCCAAATGCAGTTTACAGCCAGGGAATTACCTTCTCCTTTTTACCTGATTTTTATTAAATGAATTTTAACATCTCTCAAGAAGTAGCTCGAGTTTACACAAAATCCCATTGGCTTCAGAGGGATCATCTTCTGGAGGCTTTTTATGGGCAGCTGGATTCCTCTGGAGACAGTAGGAGTTTATTATTATTTAATTTATTGTCAGAAATACTGCTGCCCTTTTCCCTGAGCTTATTTCCTAAACCACAAACACAGGCTCTGGGTTGGTTTGCTTTGCTTTGCTTTGTTGTTTGGGGTTTTTTTCAGTGCAAATCCAGCCAAGTTAGGTAAAAGCACCCATGGTGGAGTATTCCATCTCCTCTGGCCATCCAAAGCATGTGGATATATACATTAATATAAATCTCCACAAGAATCCCAAAGGACATTCAGAAGGCTAGGAAATTGGGACTGTAAAGAGCTATTTTCTCAGCTGCTCACACAGCACTGTACCTCTCCATCCTGTTGTGGATCCACCTGCTCATTAGCACCAAATATTAACTATCCTGTCTGCAGGATATGTTCATATTCAGACAGCACCCATCAATGAAGATGCAAAAGCCAGTGCTAGAGCCTGAGCTTTTAAGTATGGTGTTTGGATTGCAATTCTTCCCTTTTTATTTATGCTTCAAATGAATGGTTTAGTTGATTTTAGCTGCCTCTGAAGCTACATTGTCCTTCCAGCTTATGCTGTCATAGAATAGTTTGGGTTGGTTGGGACCTTCAAGAGCTGTTCAAAAGATGTGGCACTTCAGGACATGATTTAATAGTCATAATAATGTTGGGTAGACAGTTGGATTTGATGATCTTAGAGGAGTTGTGCACCCTTAATTATTTGATGGTCTAGTTCCAACCTACCTGCTGTGACCAGGGTGCTCAAAGCCCTCTCCAACCTGATCTTCAGGGATGGGGCACCCACAGCTTCTCTGGGCAACCTGTTTCCATGGCCCACCATGTAAGGAAGATATTCTTTATCCTCTTTCAGTTTCAAATCATCACCCCTTGTCCTGTTACAACAGGCCCTGCTGAAAACTCTGTCCTCATCTTTCTGAGAGGCTCCTTTAAATACTAAAAAGCTGCAGAGGGTCTCCCCAGCTCTCAGCCTGTCCTCACAGCAGAGGTGTTCCAGCCTTCACATCATTTCTGTGGCCACCCCTGGACCCTCTCCAACAGGTCCATGTCCTTATGATGCTGGGATCCCCAGAGCTGAACCTGTTCAGAGAAGCTTAAGATGCACTTGCTGTCACTTGGCTCAGGTTATGAAGATTTTGAGGTGTGTTTGCTCTGCCAGGTTTCATTAAACCCAGCTCTGGCCTATCTGGAATGGATTTTGATGTTCTCCCTAAGCGGATTCTTCAGTCTGTCACAGCTATAAAAGAAAGGAAGGATTAAAAAAAAAACAACCCACAAAACATGAAATTGGGGTTTTTTTTGTTGGTAATCTTAGATGTTTTCCCGGGTTTCATAGATATGATAAAAATGGATTTGAGTAAATCCTGAATTTCTCACTTGCACTGGTGCATTTGCAGATTCTCTTTTAGAAGCACACAAGATGGATGTGGATTTTTGATGGCGTGTGAGGCAACAGGGAGGTCACAGGGTGCAACTCAGGAAATCCAAGTAAACATCTCCCCCTTGATCCAGCCATGTGCTTAATTTTCCCATATGTCTTACTCTGTTCACTTTCAATTCCAACTGAAATACAACTCAGCTTTGTGCATTTGGTGGCCTCTGCTGCAGCTGACAGCACTCAATCCCTCGCCAGCAATGCCCAGCAAATAATAATTCTTCTTTTTTTTTCATATTAATGCTTTGAATACTGATTTTAAGGTAAAACAAAGCTGTAAAATGTGCTTGTGTTTACTTGGAAATATTCTGTGATTGTCAGTCTCCAACCCTGAATGGTCTGAAGCAGAAAAAGTGAGTTGTTTCTAATAAATCTCCTTTTATCTGTGAGGTGCAGACAATGCCCTTTTATCTGGAAAAGCAGAAAAAAAAATAATTAGCCGTTATATTAAAAACCAAATATAAATTAATTTGATTTTTGCCTTGGATGCAAACTTTCTTCTGCTGGTTTCTCCTATAGCATTGCCCACAGTGACACCTACTGGCATTTGGAGCAAAGCTGTCTCGAGGGATGTAGCCTCAAGAGCAAATCATGCCAGGGATTAATTAGTCAGAATGAAGAGAACAGTAAATGTGGGAGACCTCTGGCCACTCAAGGAATGGTCACCAAGTCTGAATGATGACCCTCTTTGTGGAGACATCACCTTTGAGTCCCCTTGTGCCAGCTGAAGAAGAAGCTCCAGCATTGGAGATGGTCATTAAACACCAACTTTGTGCTAGGCCAGAGATCAAGCATTAAAATGGGGAGATCTAATATCTATGAATCTATGAATCTATTAATCCTTTTCTTTTCCCCAGAACTTGACTTCTCAAAACACACCCTGCTTGGCAGATTTTTCTTAGAGAGGTTTGGTTTTGTTGGTTTTTTTTCTTGGGCTATGAACTTGCTCACGCTAGAGTAGCTTTCATTTTTGTGCCTGTGTATTATTAAACATTCAATTAAGGTCTCAGGGATGTATTTGAACCAACTTCTTCTTTCCTGCTACTGGGGCAGTATTTGCAGCATCTCCAAGTTGTAATAATAGTGATTGAAAGGTGTCATTATGATAGTGGAAAGCCATTTTTCCCTCAATCCATGAAATAGTAGGCTTTGGATCTCTTAATAGATAACCACAAGACTAAGCTGCTGGAGGAAGGGAGAAGGCATTAGAAATGGAGTTACTGATGTGGTAAGAATTGAAATGGCCTCATTTCCATACTGCACAGAATGCAGCCAAACACCATTTGAGACAACTTTTCTTATTTATATTTTGAGTATCTTGTGGCTTGCTGGACTTTAATAATAGGGAATTTCCCATCAAGGTTTCCAAAGTGGAATTTCTTTTGCTGCCATGGGGTCAGACCCTGTCTGATGCATCAGGCTGGGAAGGAGATGTGAGGCCAGAAGCAGTAATGGGTGATTGCAGGGCTACCAACTGATACAGTAAGTTGAACAGACTGCTTGGGAGTGGCCAAGTGCTCCCCCTGTGCTGCCCTTTGGTGAAAATGGTATTTCTTTCTGGAGGAGAAGCTTGTTGGTTTGGTTTTGTATGGGTTGTTAAGTCAGTTGAAGAGAGGCTTGTTTTTGTCTTCATGTGTTTCTGAGGATTAGCTGATTCAGGTGATTCTTTCTCACACTGTGAAATTCAAATTTTTATTTTTATTTTTTTTTTTAGTTTTCCCCATAATAAATCCATGCTGTATCTTGGAGAAAGGGTTGGACTGGGACAGGCTCTGTAACCTGCTGTTTGGGGCTGTTTGGCCTGGAGAAGGCTAAGGAGGAGATCTGATCAACGTGCATCAATATCTAAAGGGCAGGGACCAAGAACATGGGGGTCAGAGTCTTCTTAGTGGTGCTCAGTGCCAGGGCAAGAGGCAGTGGGCACAAACTGGACCCCAGGAGGTTCCATCTCAACACCAGAAATAAATTATTTGCTGTGAGAGTATCAGACTGCCCAGAGAGGTTGTGGAGTCTCCTTCTCTGGAGAGATTCCAAACCCTCCTGGGCAGTGTGATCCTGGGCACCCTGCTCTGGGTGACCCTGCTGGAGCAGGGGGGTTGGATGAGGTGATCTCCAGAGGTCCTTTCCAACTCCTGTCATTCTGTGATTGGGTGAAATCAATTGTGATGGTGGAGAAATTATCTTCTAAAGTGTGTAATTGGATCAGAAAACATGTCTTTGTCCAAGAATTTTCAAATATATTAGAGAAATAGAGGTGTGTGTCATTTTGGTCTGTGCTTCCCTGTAGTAGATGTCAAGGTGTGTTTGACATCACCTTTCTGACCTTGCAGTGTGGTTCAGGTTCATAGACTCTCCAGTACAAGTAGCTGAATTTAGGCAACCTCAGTTGCTGGTGTAGCCTGTAACCTAAGGAAAAAATCAGCCTAAGGAACTGGGACTGATGTAGTTTAATCCTGTCACACCCTCTCCTTGGTGCTTCACCTCCCTCCCTGGTGAGGGCTTTGGAAAGGTGGAGGCAAAGCCTGGTCCTGTGGTGCAGACCCACCAAGAGCTGCAGGTGGGATTTAGATGTTTTCTTTTCACCATTGCAAGTCAGCTCAGGCCACTCCTTTGTTGCTTTCTGCTAAGTGGAAGTGCTAAAAATGTTCAGTCCTAACTTGCCAGCCTGGCAGAAAAACTAAAGCTATTCTTATTTTAAAAATAGGAGAGTTTTGCATATGTGCGGGTGGTGAAGTCATTGGTTTTGGGTTTTTTTTCTGAAAATGTGGGTTTTTTTGCTTGCAATCAGAGCTTAGAAGCATTGAAATGAAAAAGCCCAGCTTTTCCATGAGTCAATGCTCATTGTCCTTTGTGTTACACACCAGATGGGAGGTGAAGGGTCAGAGCAGGCTAGGTTGAGTTAGCATCTCCCCAAAGCTCCTGCCCAAGCTTTGAAAAGCACTTTGATCCCCTTCACAAAGTCAATTGATTCTCCATCAGCAGCTCTGGTAACAGATGCCTGACATCAGAAATGAAATCTTAGCTGCTGTCATATTGCCCTTGGCTCAGGGGCTGGAACATAGAGATGCTACTGCAGTGTTCACCCTCCACTTTGCCTCAGCTGGGTCCCAGTGCACAGCTGGGGTGTCAGGGGGTCACCCAAGCTCAGCACAGCTTGCTGCATGTTTGGGTTTGCCCAAAAAGGGGGGGAATTCTCCACCTTGAAAGCTGGTTATACGTTGGGAATGGCTGAAACTCAGCTTTCCACACAGCCACGGGCTTCTTGACATCAACTAAGTCTGCCTTGGGTTCTTTAGCTGAAAGTCAAAACAGGCAAGAAGAGATTTGTTGCTTGAAATCTGTGTCCTTTGAATGCCCTTCCTCTATTCAGTGTTGTGTTTGTGCTGAAAAAAATAACTCTTAAGTATCTCAAAAATTAATATCAAGTGAAAATAACTGCCTGTATTGGTAATTCAGAAACAAGTGCCAAAAATAGCTCATTGCTGGGAAAACTTAGGATACTGCTGCAGTGGAAATGGCCAAAATCACAGCATCAGTGGACCAGATGTGCTCTCCAACTCCTGTCTCTTCTGCTTTCTGTCCACCATAAAAGACTGTGAGAAGTAAATAAAATTAAACATCTTTTCATGCTGCTCTTTTAGCAGGGCACAGGTTTTACTTGGTTGTGCAGGAGCAAGGATGGGCAATCCCATCTCTGTTGCAGTAAGACTCGGTCCCGTGCTTAGAAATCCAAAGCATCATCTTCAAAACTCCTAGCTGAGAAAGCCACAAAAATAAAAATCTCTGTGCAAAACAAAACAAAGGGGGAAAAAATTGCAAAGCCACAACCTCCTGAGGTAATAATAGAATGGTTTGGGTTGGAACCCTAAAAATCATCTAGTTCCAACCTCCTGCCATTGTCAGGGACACCTCCCACTAGACCAGGTTGTGCAAAGCCCCATCCAACCTGGCCTTGGAGTGATGGCTCATCCACAAATTCCCTGGGCAACACGTGCCCAGCCCTCACAGAGAAGAACTTCTTCCTGATTTCTAATCTAAATCTGCCATCTTCCAGATGTAGATGAAAATCTCCACATGGGGAAGTCATCTCTGGCCAGGTAAGGAAATACTCAACTGTTCCTTAGGAGCACTGCATCTCGGGCCAAAAATCTGACTTAGATTACATTTCCCAGGGTTGGTCTGGTTTCCTTTTAGGACCAATATTAACATACACTCAAAAAAGAGCTGCTTTAAAGCACAAAATAGATGTAACCAGTCAAATATTTGTGTTGTCATCTCATGAGAGGATGATGAACACGTTACTGTTGCAGGGTTAGTTCTTTATGTGCTTTATCTTGTAGTTATCTAATTTTTTTCCTGAATTTACAGTGTGTTGTGTTTTGTGGTTTGTTTTTTTTTCCTATAGCTTCATATTTTGTTGCTAGTTTCACAGAAGCCTGGTATAAGTTGTAGGCAGTAGAAAGGTCCATGACAAAGTTCAAACTGAGATGGCTGGAGTCACATGAGCCTTTTTTAACAGTAAGACACTATTAACAGCAATAAATACTAAATTATATACTTAGGGGAGGATATTTTTCATTTCTATATCAAAATATATATTTTTAATCTGAATTTGGCAAGTTCTGTTGTTGAGAAGGCAACCCAAATTAGGGTACATGGCTCAAGGCAACTTGTATTTGCATGGAGGAAAAGTTGTTACTGTGATTTTAAAATAATAGAGGTTTGGGGTTTTCCTCATTTCATTGCACACTGAAAGTTCACTTGCTGCCTTAATAAACACATTTCAGGCAAGCATTTTATCTTGGTGAGCCCAATTCCAAAATTCCTTGTAATCCAGAGTGCTTGTTGGCAGACTGGTGGAGTTGGAGTTTGTACACATGCAGGCTGATAAAAATCTGTATTTTTTTTCCCCATTGTGCAGTTAATGAGGGAAATAGAGGGAAAATGAGAGTATTTTCTACCAATGGCCAAAATCAGTTATAAAAGGGAGC
The DNA here is from genome assembly GCA_013401355.1 of Ceyx cyanopectus. Lineage (NCBI taxonomy): Eukaryota > Metazoa > Chordata > Aves > Coraciiformes > Alcedinidae > Ceyx > Ceyx cyanopectus. The sequence goes on along the minus strand of VYZU01045437.1, from coordinate 118,701 downwards.
ATGAGACACTGATATTGTTTAATCTGGTGTGGCAAGGCTGATGTGTTAAGTCAGAACTGGTTGTCACCTACACAGACACCTAAAGAAGTTGACAGACTGGAAGCAACTGGTGTATTCAGGCATTTGAATTGGGCAAATTACCTGTTTCTCTAAAACTCCACAGAGACTGGCTGAATCCAGTGCTGTTCATGATTCTGCTTCTAGTAAAATTGGCTTATAGTGACAATTTAAAGGAGTGCATTTGCATGTGGAAAACTAGTCTTTGATTAAGACCACAAAAAGAAAATGCATGTCATCACAGGTTACTTGAAGAGTGGCTGAATATCTTCAATTAATATATATATTTTTTATTCTACATGATAGATTAGAAAATTAGTTTGGAAATAAATTGGCTGAATAAGCACGCAAAGTTTGGAGCAAAGAAAGAAAAGCATCTGAAACAAATAGGTTGATTTCCATTCCTTACTTCCAACTTGATTTTTGGAAGGAATTGGTTGCTATTTTAACAGTTGTGGAACCAATCTTTGGATTTACGGAGGGAAATTAGTGTTCCACACACATTGTAAAGAGCAAACCAAATCAGAGCTATTCAGGAAAGGAGTGAAGAGCAGCTACTTTTCTTGTATTCCAATGACATGTAATGAAAATCCCACGTACTCCAGTTGCTGGCATTTGGAGAGGCTGTGGTGAAGTGACGTAGATTATGTTTTTTCTGCTTGTGTTGCCTCAAAACGAAGCCATCAAAGCCAAGATGCAGTCATAATGTTGAGGGGAGACCTTTTGAGCTCTGTATTTTATTTTTGCTAAGAAATTTTCTCTTCCCAAACAGCTGTTGAAATGCAACAGTCTGAGTCACAGCAACATGGTTGTGTTCCAAGTGGTCTGGAAGTGCCACGGGATGGGGCTTCTTCATATAGAGATTTCAATCCCACAGAAGCTTACACAGCTCGTGGGCACTCAAATGTTTTTCCCATGCTAATAATTCACATTTCCAAATGACAGTTTCTTAGGGTTTTTTTATTCCCCACCCAGATTCAGCAGCAACTTCATGCAGCTTGCTATAAAATTGATTTTACTGTTCACTAAATTTTAGTCAGGGTAACTGATGGATTACACGCTGTTGACTAAGTATCCTTTTTCTAATTGCTCATCACTTAGTTAATTCTCCACATTTCACTTTGATTATCTGTGTATCAGTTATTATTTAGGTAGGCAAGCCAGCTCTTGCTTTGTCTACCCCCTTTCATTGACAGCTTGATCAGTGGCCAAATACCACTATTGACTTTCACCATCCTAATTTTCTCTCTCATTATCACCATCATCTCATGGGTACCAATCCTGTTTTTCCTTATCAGTTCCTCTCTTGTCTTTCTGGGCAGCCTCATTTGCTAAAGCTCTTCTCCCATTTCTCCTTACCCTGTCCCATTGTGCTGCTCTCACCCACCCACACCATCTCTGTCCTTCCTTAAGCCTTGAACCACCTCTCCTTGTGTTCTTTCTAAGATTTAGACCTTCTACCCTCTTCATCCTTTTTGTATCTCTTGGAACATTCCAGCTTTTTTAGCATCCTTTCCTTCCCTCATTTATCATCCTTCTGAAATTGCTATTTCTTTTTAGAATATTATCCTGCCCATTAATCTACTTTTATTTCTCTTTTTCTGTTCCTTTGCACTTAAGGAAATGAGGCTGTGCCCACACTGTCAGCACTTCTGCAGCCAATCTCTTCTAGTGGCCTCTCATGATTCCAAACAAATATGTGGTGGCAGGGCTGAGCTTCCTTCTCTGACCCCCTCATCCTTCCTTTTGCTCTTTCTCATCCTTCGAGCATCTTTACATGTGATCTTTCTCCCAGAGCATCAGGATTTGCAATTATCCTTTTCACCCACTGCCCTCTCCTTTGTCTCCTCTTTCTGTCACTTGGCAAAGATTGACATGAAAATATACATGGAGAGATAATCCACTTGCATAAAATAGCACTTCTGAGCTTCTCTCTACTCCTACAAGTTTCCTTGATAAAAGGATGCTGGGCTGCAGGCAACAGCTTGGGCATCTCCTCAACTTCTGCCCTACGTGTCCCTGCTCAGGGAGGTTGCCACTGACCTGGAGCAGAAGGCAGGGACAGCATTAAGCTCAGGGGTCGGGCTGTGGTGGCCCCTGCACCAGTTGGTGACAGGATTTTATGCCACAATCTGTCTTCCAGGCAGAAACAGAGAAACAGATGTTTGCCTCAGCACTGTAGAGAAAAAGGAGCTGTGAGGTGAAGGCCTCCCAAGCTGTCCACAACTTGCTGGCTCTCCACAAAAGGTTGTCAGGCTGCATTATGGTGACGGTGGGGATGAAATGAGAGGTGAAAATGTGGTTTCCTTTGCCTTGTGTCTACTTTTAGAGCAAATTAAGGCAGGAAATTTCTTTAGCAATAATGTTTTAATCTAAATAATGCCATTATTATT
>VYZU01045437.1:102631-116239 GCA_013401355.1 Ceyx cyanopectus | reverse complement strand
CATACTGTACACTTCCTTCTTCCTTCAGAGTTCACAGTGCATTTAGGAATCAAAACTATATCTTAGTTCTTCGTTACAAACCCCAGTGGACTAATACAGTCCAAATCAACCCATCTTCCAGTCTATAGGTATCTCATCATCTTACCTATTTGATACTGATATTCCCCAATATCCTTTAGTCTTAGAGACAGCTATCTAAAAATCCTTAAAGTCAAGAAATCTTCATCTACAATGGAAAATTTCTATTATTTAGCCTGTCTAATTGGTATTTAGGAGTTCCTGAACTAGCTCAGACTTCCTCAAAACTGTTGGGAAAAGGGCTGGGAAAGAAACTTGGTGACAGCAGAACTTGCCTGCTGCTGAAGGAGGGGACAGAGGAGTTTCACCACAGGACTCTTCTCAGAGTTTTGAGAAGTACAAAAGAGAAAAGCAGCCCTGGTAGAAAATTTTCATAGGAAAATGGCACTAGGAGTGCAGAAAATGCCTTTTCTCCTTGCAGCAGTGCTGCCACCAATTTGGGTGGTGTGGAAGATGCTCAGGAGTGGGAAAAGGCAAGGGCCAAAAACTCCTTCCATCTTGTGCATGGGTTTTCCTTTTTGAATGCAGGAATCTGGGACAAGATTTGATAAATCGGGTCCCTCATGCATTGTGCTGCCTTTTCTGTATCCCTGAATATTGCACTTGGTGAGCACTGGGTTGATGTCCAGTTTCCCCTAGAAGAATGAAGATAAGTTCAGCCAAAAAAGAATTTTCATGGCAAAGGTGATATCACTAAAGTTTGTCCCTGCTTCATGCCCTATTCCTCAGGATTGCTTGGTTTAGGGGACTTATTTGATGAGACATTTTTGTTTCGGGTCAAACCTCACAAATCTTGCTTGAGTATATACTGCAAAAAGTCACAAGTGATCCAATTTACCCACTGTTTATTACCATAAAGTGATTTGTGATAAGGTTGGATATTCCAGTGTTAAAACCTTAACTTGTCTGGAAAACCAGTAACAGTGATGCCAAACCCCAAAATAAATAAGAATTAAAGATTCATGGAACAGTGATTCCAAAGCCCAAAAGAGTAATTAAAGCAATCGTTTAACCAGTTAACTTCAAGTTAGGAACATGGATCATGTCTTTACATTTCAGAAAGAAGACTGTTGTAGAATTGCTGTTTGATTTTTTGGGGTTTGGACCCCATGAAGTAGATGAAGGCTGTGCTTGATTTTGCTTCAACAAGATAGTTGCTGAATATATGTCTTCAACTGCTCCCTTACATCCTATTATATCCCTTTTACCTGAAGAAATCAATGTGACCATGTTCTCAGAAGCTTATTATGAGTAGGCATGACACTAACTTTTATTTTTTTGATCTAGGAAAAGGCTTTTCTTGGCATGCCAGGTGCTTCTTGTTCGATTTGTAGCTCATTTTGATTCGAGATCCTCACCTATCTCATGAGGGTCCTCAGTCAAGGACAGCTGAACCCAGCTTTTGGAGTAATTAATATTTTCCCAACGCTAGATTGGAATGTCCGGACACAAATAATCCTTTTAGGTGCATGGGGGTGCTTTTGTGGGAACCAGAAACAACCTGTAAACTGCAGAAGACACCCAGTCTGTCCAAAGTGTACTCTGGACATGATGTTTTCTCAGTGCTGTCATGGTCTGTCAAGAAGCCACAGTGAATTGGTGCAGTAAAAATAAAAGTATTACTGTGAGGCTTTACCAAGTGGATAGACTCTTAGAACTAGTACAAACTAGCTTTGACTTCAAAATAAGTATTTTGATTTATATTTAAATATATTTTTATTATATTTTTTTATTTTATACATTTTAAAAAATATAAATATAAATAAAAAAAATATAGATTTGAGATACCTGGTCTAGTGGGAGGTGTCCCTGCTCATGGCAGGGGGTTGGAACTAGATGATCTTTAAGGTTCCTTCCAACCTGAACTATTCTGTGGCAGAGAGACACAAAGTAAAATAAGGAAAACAAATTTTTATTATTGCTGAGGAATTTGATACAAAAAAACCAGTATTAACATTCTGGTATTGCAACTTTGCAGCTTTTCTTTGTTTTTTAGCAGATAAACATTTTACTCTTTTTTTAAATATATTTTTTATTTTTCTTTTTTACATTCTAGTTCATTACCATTGCTGTTATTTCAGACTTGAAAAAAACACCTGAGGCAGAAAGTCCAGAACAGAAGCAAAAGTATCTTGAAAGTTGTTTATATTTGGAGTTTTGCTGATGGTTCTGTGAATATTTTCTTAAGTCACCAGAAAAAAAAAAATAAAAAAATTAGAATTATTTATTTTTTTTTAATTAAAAAAACCCACCTTGTGAGAGATGGATTGTACATTTGTCGCAGCCAAAGAAGAAAAGGAGAAGGCAGATACAGCATGTGATGCTACACTAGTGATGCTCAAGGAGAAAGACTTGCACAAATTACTAAGAGGGATGGTATTGGGTGATCTCTGGGAGCACACTGTGGTTTGTACACATGTTCAGACAAGGCCATTTGTTCGTGTCTTGTATCAGTGGAAGGTTTTGGTTGGTGAGGACTTGCAGTTTTGATCTTGGGGAGCACAGCGACTGAAAAAAGCAGTTATCAACATCCAGTGCTTTTTGTTGTTGCAGCTAATGCCTCACTGTTTCTAATGTTGTCAATGTTCAGTGCAAGGTTGGCTCACAAAACCCCAGTTACTTCTCAGAAGAGTGTTAATTATGTGAGGAGTTTCTCCACACAAGGCAGAGGGGGGGTGGGGGGTGTTGACATTCTATGCAGGGCAAAGCATTTCATAAAGCAGGTTATTTATTTATTTTTTTAAGAGCATAATGTGACTGAATCAAGGGATGCTCTGAGTCTCTGCTGGTTCTTCTTTAGTGTACACTGACCACATTAGAGAAGCTTATCAGTGTCTTATCAAAGCTATTTTTTTTCCTCTAGGCACTAGGATTTTTTTCTCAGCGAAACCAGGGGGGGGACAGAAATATTTGTGTAGAAGTTGTCATGACTGGACTACACCAGGAGAGAACCATTTGTGCTGGTGGGCCACAAAGGAGGACTTTAAAGAAAGGAAGAGTTTCAAAGACTTGTGTTAATTTACTCTGGAAAAGATAGCTTGTGGAAAACATCAGCTTCTCTGGATGCTGCATTTGATTTTGACCTAAACATGCAAAGTCCATTTAGGCACAGAGTGGTGTGTGCATTGGATTAAGACCTGGCTCTGGTGTTGCAGGGAGCTGACCTCATTTAGGGTTTGATTTTGTTTGAAAACAACTTTCTTTCCATTTTATCTTCTTTTTTTTTTTTTTTTTTCTCCTAAAGAGGAGTGCTGATTTGGAGTGACAGTAACAGTTAATACAGAGCTCTGACTGTTTTGATACCTCAATTGTAGTCTGTTGGCTGTACATAGGATATTCACTATGTCTACATCTAACCTGGACCAACCAACCAGCTTTCATTTATTTGTTTCATAGGAACATTTTTTGAACAATTCTGATTTCTGTTGCTTCACTCCAGTACTGTAAACTTAGTACATCGTTCTACTTTCAGCTGTATTCTAGATGTGCTTTGGCTTTCACCCTAAGATGAAAATGTGAAGGAGTTTGAAGGTGATGGTGATGGCAATGGAGAGCTTAAGGATGGGAGCAAGATGCTATGTGCACTGCTTGATTCCAGTTTACATGTTGAAGTTCTTCTTCCTAGAGGTCAAGAGAAATGCTCTTCTGTCTGCCTTGTCCAAACTGCTTTTAAATCAAGGTGTTGATTTATATTGAGGGGGAATTATTTATCAGTCCATAATGAGCTAAGGTGATAGGAAATAATTTGTTATGAAGGTGATGAGGCACTGGAACAGGTGTCCCAGGGAAGTTGTGGACGAGCCATCACTCAACATGTTCCAGGCCAGGCCACCACCTCTCCTTGGCAGCCTGTCCATCCTAAAAAGGACATAGCCACCCATGACAGTGTTCCAGTCATGAGAGCTGTCCCACCATGGCTCAGTGATTGCAATGAGATCGTGGGCCTGAGATCTCACACAGATCTCTAGTTCATCCTGTTTGTTCCCCATGCTGTGTGCATTCGTGGACAGGCGTTTGAGAGGTTGGATTTTTTTGTGGGGCGGGGCCGCCGTTATGTGAGAAGAGGCCGCCGTTATGTGAGAAGAGGCCGCCATTTTGTGGGAAGGTGCTGCCATTATATGGGAAGGGGCTGCCATTTTGTGGAAAGGGGCCACCATTATGTGAGATGAGGCCGCCATTTTGTGGGAAGGTGCTGCCATTATATGAGAAGGGGCTGCCATTTTGTGGGAAGGGGCCGCCATTTTGTGGGAAGGGGCGGCCCTTTTGTGGGAAGGGGCCGCCATTTTACAGACTCACAGAATATCAGGGGGTGGAAGGGACCTAGAAGATCGTCTAGTCCAACCCCCCTGCCTGAGCAGGGGCACCTAGACCAAGTCACCCAGGAACACATCCAGGCAGGTCTTGAGTGTCTCCAGAGCAGGAGACTCCACAACCCCCTTGGGCAGCCCCTGCCAGGCTCTGCCACCTTCACTGGGAACAAGTTTTTCCTTGTGTTTCCCCTCAACCTCTTGTGCTCCAACTGACTCCCATTGCCTCTTGTCCTGTCATTGGATGACATTGAGCAGATTGGACCCAGTATTCCAGGTAAATGTTTTCTTCTAAAGGAAAACAGGGCACTGGGGGGGGGTTGGGGGTTTATTCAAGAGGTGATAAAGCAGCTCTCGCTCCGGAGAGAAGTATCCAGGGAGACTTGAAGAGGTTGGAGAACTGGGCAACAGTTCTCCATGGAGCAGCAATGTGATGAATCCATATTTGGACATAACTGAAATGAAACAGCTTGGAACATTACAGGATGAAAGATGCATCCTTTCCTTTTTTAGTGTCTCAAATGCAGGGAGGGGATAAACTCTAGCTGGAGAAAAAAAAAATCAAGTATTTTCATTTAAGTTTAAAGGAAAATACCATCCTTTTATTCATTTTAACTTATGAACTTTCAATCATTAGGTTTTTGGGTACCTCCAAGATTGCACTTGAGAGAGGGTATGATTCTAACACCTTATAAAGTGGGGCCCTTTCAAGGATTGTCAGCCTGGATGCTCAAAAATGTGCATCCTGAAAACCTGCTATCCAGAGACACTCCATGGAAGAAGTAAAACTCTGCAAGCCTGTGTCCACAATCTCCCCCAGGGTTTTTTTTTTTGACTGTGGCATGTGGACGTAGGAAAAATGCTATAGATCCAGTGGAGCTGTGCAGGATCAGAGCTACCCACTTGTTACTCTTCCTAAACTACCTTCTCTGGTCCTTTTTCTGAAGACTGCTATGAAAATATTCTGTTTTTGTGATTCTGACAGAGAACCTTAAGTTTTAATTCATTAATCTTTTATAGAGACTGGTCTTATTTACTCCGAGGGGTTTTTTTTAGGATGTTGTAATTACCTGCAGCCGAACTTACATGTATTTTAAAGAACTAACCTAACAAATCCTGTATTATAATTCACTTAGCTATCTTTTTTTTCCTAGGACAATTACTTTTCATGAATAGCTCCATATGCTCAGTGCTCCAAAAGCAAGGAGCTGTTTTTCTCAAATGCCTTTACCTGTTTATTTTCATGTTGGATTCTGTTACCAGCCTGTAAGTGGCACCAAAAAGGATGAGTGAAAAGATAAATAAACAAGCTCTAGTCAATAAAATACATCTCAAGCTTATCTAAATTCTAGGATTCTGACTAATTCCTTTGTCTTGGCTCATATCCATCCTTGCTGTTGTTTTTTCATAGAGACTAAAAGATCTGAGGGTCTTTTCTTGGCTGTAGTGTAGCTTCAAATAACACCCAAGCCACAAACCAGTGCTGAGGCCCAGAGGACCTGATGCCTGTGGCTCCTCTGAAGGGATTAAAAAGAAATATCTGTAAAAAAACCCTAAACTAGTAGTAGATGCAGGAGAAGTTGTTGGGTGGGAAACTTTTAGCATTCCCCTGCCTCTGCTCACTATCAAACTGATGTTAGATTTATAGGGGTAGAGTATCTCTTAGGTTTAGCCACCTTACCCCCCAAAAACCATTGCATATTCCTCAGAGTAGAGTCATTATTTAGAAAATAGTGTTTTTTATGTTTTAAGGGATGTATAAGTGCATATTGATTTTGATGGAGTAATGCAAGGGATGGACCTGTTCTACTAAGTTTAAATGCAAGCACTGATAAACTGTGACAAAAATTTAGCAGGGAATGTTCCACAAAAGAAGGCAAATGGTGGATTAAATTGCTATAATAATGGGAGAAGAGTGAAAGTTATTTGTTGAATAAAGCTTTTGGTAGCAAAGCTGGAAAAACATCAAAAGCAACCAAAAAAAAAAAAAATAAGGCAAAGAACTATTTTACAACAGACATATTATTGCAATTTAGTTCATGTACCATATTCTCTGTTGAAAATTCCTCTGTCTGGTTTACTTAGTATAAATGGATTTAGGCAGTGAGGGTAATTCATCTGGGCACAAGCTGGCACTAGCACAGTAAGAAGAAAAATGAGCAAGCCATGATTGGTTCTATTTTAATTATTATATTCCTCGACACAGGATAATTTTTAAATCATTGTCAAATGCCAGTCTGGGATAAAATTGGTCCAGGATGGTGTTTCCATAAGTGTTATCTCACTAACCTATCTGCTAAATAGCAGTCTCAGAATCTGTTTGTTCATGTTAAATTGTTTTTTGTTTCTTACAGACGCACTATGAAAGTGGAGAGTACATTATACGACAAGGTGCTCGAGGGGACACTTTCTTTATCATCAGCAAGGGGAAGGTAAGTTGACACCTTTTGAAGGCAAGTGGCATGGTGGCAATGATGGTGATGATGTGCTCTGGAAATCCAGCTTTCTCTCTCCCCTCCCCGAGGCACAAATATTGCAACGCTTGACATTTAATTAAACTTCTTGGCTCTCTATCAGTAGAGTGGCCTGAAGGGGAAAAAGAGATCTCATGCTGGTTTACAGATGTGCTCACAGTCAACACTTTGGGGTTGAAAGCAGTTGTTGAGTCTCTCAGTAGATGACCAAAAAGCTCAATTTAATTTATTTTTTTTTCCTTAAACAGTGTACCCTACAGTACTCACCAATTTCTTTGCTAAGTATCCCTCTTACAGGGCTGACTTCCAGACTTCATTCCCATGGCTGTCACTTCTGAGCTTCCCCAAATTAAATAATAGGAAGCCAGAGAAGTCTGAGTTCTGTCCTCAGGGAAGAAAAAAGGTCTAAGTTTCTGTTCCACTGCTCACAGGGAAAATATGCTTTTTGACCTCGTTTCCCATAAAATCCTGATGGGATTTGTTAGAACGAGGTTTTCCCTTCCATTCAATTGGTTTTATTATTTTTATAGCTGACCTATTACTATCACACTTGAGAAACATTTGGCTTCTTCCCACATAGCAGGCTGGAGATTTTCGAGGGACTACGCAGTGATTTCCCACTGCAGCTGAGATGTGATACATGGAAAGTAAACACAAATGGATAAATGTGCTTGAAAGTAGGCCAGCACCAGCCTTCTGATTCATGGTGCTGATGTTTGCACCAAGGCACATAGTAACATTGGCCTTGCATAGTTAAGGCTAACAAAAACTCTGTGGAGGAAGAGTGTGGGTGTTGTATTTGCCTTTGGGTTGTCTCCTGAGGCAGCTGTCAGCTCTCAGGCACTAAAACTAGATTTTCCACCATTATCTTCCACACTATCTCTGGGAGCCAATTGTCATCAGAAGAAAAAGTGATCTTTTTTGGCTGAGTATGATGTCATGGCCAAGTTTCTGAAATTAAGATGATCATGGACTGCAGAAATCCAAGTTTGGTATTTTCTCATGTGCTTTCACTTTCTTCAATTCTGAAGTATATTTTCTCCTCCTAGAGTAAGGACAGCCATGATGCACACTTCAAATCTTTTTTCTTACCTTTTTTTAATGGATAAAAATAACAGAACAGTGTATCTCTGTCCTGCATTGAGTGTTTGAAGCCACATTGGCCAGCCTGTTGACAAAGATGCTTTTGCCCCATTTGGTCAGGTGTATTCCATTCTTTCCCACTAGTCTTACAAAGAGTTCCCTTGGGCTGTAAGAAATTCCTGTTGTTGGCATCAATTAGGCAAACAGTTGTTGTCCTGCACCTCCCCAAGCCCTTATACCTTGCCTACATGATGGAGAAAAATCACTCATTTCCTCAGCCATTGCTCCAGAACTCTCTAGACCTGTTTGAGATGCTCCTTGTCTTTATCCTTGGCCTTTGATACTTTATCTTGCTATGATGGGTGAAGGCACCTGATACAAAACCATGCACATGGACTTGCTGAGAAATTCCCAGACCCTCAGCTGGATCCTGGTGGCTTGACAGAATTTCCCACAGGGACAGTTAAGTTCTGCTCAGTTTTTTCTCCTCCAAGGTTACTGATTTGCAAAAGAGAGATCACTGACTGACTGAAGATGGAATGAGTTGGAGAGCTCTCAATTTTAGTGCCACTATTGGGACAGATACAGGATACAGCCCAGGATAGGAGAAAAAGAGCCTCAGCAGTGAGATGTGGAATAAATATCAGTGAAATCTAGAAATAACAGATCAATGTGTGCTGCCTGGGACTCTCTGAGACAGGTGCTGTGGCTCTTCAAATGGCTCATCACTTTGAGCCAGGTAGAATTCACACTTCTGTAATCCTTTGTCTCTCAATGCTTAGAGCCAGCAGAGATCATGAAGAAAAAATGGAAATCTGCATTAAAGTTCCTTTTGTTTGCTCAAGCTGTGGCTTGTTGGTTGCTTTTTCTTCATCAGCTACAAGTGTTCCTGACTCATCCTCTCTACATTGCCTACCCTCAGCTGATCTTCAGTGAGTCACTGCAGATGTGAAATCTAGCATGATGTAGACTGCTTGTTAATCACTCAAACCTGCTGGTTTTACCACCCATAAAAGAAATGGAAGAAATTACAGGCCACAATTGTTAAATTTAATAGTGAAATTCAACCAGAATGTCTCTAAATCCAAAAAAAAGATGTCTGATCTCCCAGGTGTTGGCTTTGAGAATTTGTGTATACAAAAGTTCTGATCAAAGCTGAACAGCCTGGAAAGGAGAAGCAGATGAGAGATTTTTTTCTGGTGTATGTGAGGTGCTTCCAGAGCACTGTTCATCTCAGATAAATTTTGGACAACTCAGGCTTTGGAAATGCCTGCTAGATGGTTAATGTTGGGAGAGGTGATGCACTGGTAGCAGGAGGTTGTTACCTCTGGAAACAGCTGAAAAGGGAGAAAATCCTTCTATGGAGGGCCATGGCATTGAGAACATCCATCCTTCATGGTGCCCTTTGTACCCTTGGTATGTCAGGTCATGCTCAGTACCCAGTGGGATGCTCAGGGATGGCATTTTCCTTTAAACTTAAATGAAAATACTTGATTTTTTTTTTCTCCAGCTAGAATTTATCCCCTCCCTGCATTTGAGACACTAAAAAAAGAAAGGAGGCATCTTTCATCCTGTAATGTTCCAAGCTGTTTCATTTCAGTTATGTCCAAATGTGGATTCCTTTTGTTATTCCTTTCCCTCCAGTGAACTTAGCAAGGTGAGAAATCAAGCTGAACAAAGCTGCCAGGAGCCTGTGTTGTGTGTCTGTCTGATACACAGGAAATATTTGGCACCTATCTGCTGACTCCTTCCAGGCAATGACTGTGCTCATGCAGCCATCCCCACATTGAGAATTCAAACCCTCAAAAACCCCACAAGTGTTGAACTTTTGGAAGAGTAGTAGGCACCTAAGTGGAAAATAAATGCTTGTTTTCTTGGATGGTTGTTTGGTGATGCTGAGGGAAGAGGCATGACTCTGGAAAATCACTTTATTCCCAGAGGAGATACAGTCCAGGGCTTTTCCTGAGAGATACAGGAGATGACAAATCTATCTCTGAACAAATAGGTTTTATTTGTTAATTGGAAGTTTTCTTAATAGTAGTCATTTGGCTTTTCTCCAGGTGAATGTTACTCGTGAAGACTCCCCCAGTGAGGATCCTGTCTTCCTCCGTACTCTAGGGAAGGGAGACTGGTTTGGAGAAAAAGCCCTTCAAGGGTAAGTGCTGCTTATGATGGAGCTCTTTTGTTGAGAGAACTTTTCAAGGATTTTTGAAGCCTTCAGAAAGTTCCTGCATTTTGGAAACAGATTGGAAGTGGGTTTATGATTTACAAGTTGGGTATTACCTCTTGGTGTTGCAAGGAGGCTGCATCTCAATGGGGAAATGAGGTTTGTTCTGCAGTTCAGTGGCCAAAGGTAGGTCTTCTCATGCTTCTAAAAATCAGAAAATCATTTGTCTTTGCATTGTCTTCCCTGACCATGCATTTGAAAGTCAAAACATTTTGATGTTTCACAACTCTGAGGTATTTATGATGATAAGAGCATAATTGTGGTCTTGATGGCTGAAGAGTTGGGTGGTGACATTTAAAACATCCTCTTGTGTAGATGTGGGATTGTATTTGAGTGACCTGTTCCCAATGTTTTCCTTTGGGGATGTACTAAAAGAAGAGAAATGACAAATATCCATTTTCCAAGCTGATTATTAAGTATGATTTATTTCCATAGGGAGGAATAAGAACAGGGATAGTAAAACATGTGCTTTAGGCAGGAATTTGGGGCAGGCATTCATCTTAACTGTCAAACACTCATTCCATCCCTGGGTGCTTGTCTGTGTGTAAGAGCTGTTGGGCTCTGTGATGCTGTGATGACATGTCCAGTTGCTCCTGAATCAGACTTCTTCCAAAAAGAAGGCAGCAGGACATTCAAAGGCCAAATTTTGTGTTGCTTCTTGGCATCCCCAGCACAAAACTTTGGCCTTGCTCCTGCAAATCTCTGCTTCAGTTATAAAATAATGTGCTGACTCAATAAATGCCTTACTTTGGTTACATTTTTAATGCTAAGAAGAACTATTTTATTTTTCCCCCTGAAAACACATAATATAGAAAGACTTTATTTCTTTAGGACCTTATAGCAACTTGACACTTGGAGCTGGTATATTTTTAAAGCAGCACCAAATATATCAGGGTATCCACTCAAATACTGAGAGCAGGCAGCAGTGTGTCAAATAAAATCAATCTTTGAAGAAGACCCAATATGATAAATAAAAGGGATTTCCTACTTTTTTAGTGTAAGTTCAAATTTTTAGTGTATTTTCTTTTTTATCTCACACAGATTTTTCAGTACTTTACTGGAACTTCTTTGGCAGTACTTAACTAGATGTTATTAAATGTATATTCTCTTACTGTGACCTTTCAGGACTTCAAGGTGCCTGTCAGAAAGATGGGGACAATCTTTTTATCAGGGCCTGTTGTGACAGGACAAGGGCTCATGGTTTTAAACTAGAAGAGGGAGATTTCTGGTCAATATAAGGAAGACATTTCTTATGCTAAGGGTGCTGAGACTCTGGCCCAGGTTGTCCAGAGAGGTGGCTGACTACCTGTCTCTCATGGGACACATCTTCCTTTACAGAAAATTACACTCTTTTCCATATATATTCCCATATTTGGAGCCTCCTGTGGGGTTATTTCCCCAGTGTTACATAAACCATCTCTCTTTTGACTCCCCAAATTCCCTGCAGCATGTTTAGTGTGCCAATAATTCTCAGGAGCACTAATACAGTGCTCAACTAAAGACAATTTCCTTGCTGACCAACCAAAAAACTTCATACCATATTTCCCACTTAAAATAGCATGAGTTGCTGTTGCCTGGCAGTGGGGGGAAAAAAATTTAGTAGAGATGCACAGGGAAATGTTAGTGACTCTAAATCATAATTGTTGCTGGCAGCGTCAGAGCTTTGTTCATAAATTTATGTAGGAGCTGGATAGAATCTCCAAAACTTTTTTAAATGACCACTGGCTGATGTCTGGGATGAGAGTGAGACATAAATAAATAGGGCAATATTATTGGCAGTGCTGGTGATATGTTTCTCTTTCTAATATATGGTGTTTTTTCTCTTGCTGCAGCCTGGCTTAGGAGTAAGGCTCCAGAAATAATCATTTGTATTAAATCTCTGTAAGAGCTGCTGGAGTCCTGCTCCTCTTCTCCCAGCTCTAATTCAGTTGCCTTCTGTGTTTTTGCAATGATGCTACTGCTAAAGTGACCTTTACATTGCTCCTTTTCCTAGCTAAGAACATAAAAATCCATTTTTTCATTAAAAACTTAATTGCCAAGACCTTGAAACCTGGTTTAAGTGCCTCATCTTACAGCCCTGCTATCTTCTTTCTTGCCCTTTCTATCTTACCTTTTTTTCCCCCCCCACCAATAAATTCTTTTCCCCTGTCACTCACCAATAACTTTTGAAAGGACTACAGGGATTTATTTACTCAGCTCAAATGCTGGGGGAATAACACTGAGTCTCAGCAGTTAGAAAATAGCTAAGCTGAGAAGTGGGAAATAGATTTATTTGCTGGAGTCCTCATATATTTGGGGTTTTGCAAAATCCACACCCAGTGCTCTGTATTCTTCCCAACCACCTTGCATGTCATTAAAGAAAAAGTGAAGGTTGTAGTGGCTTTTGTTTTAGTTGATTAAAAGTTGTTTTATTTTATTTAAAATATTTTAAAATTATTTTTTACATATTTATTTTTATAATGGATGCTCCTGTTCACTCTAGCAGTAAAACAGGGTATTTTTTTTCACACTCCTGATTGTTGCCTGTTCTTCCTTTTATTTCACATACACAAATTTATGCTTATTACACATCACCTATTAGAAGGTATCTAACAAGTTTTAATTTACTAAATACCTTGTTATTTCTCTCAGTCCTCACTATGCCTGAGCAGTTGTGTCTAGAAAAGCTTTTTCAATGTCCTTGCCTGAACTTCTCAGTGAATGTTAAAGGATAGTGTTTCATCTCCATCACAGAAGTGTTTCAGTTGGAAGAAATGATAGAGTGCAACAATTAACTATTGGCAAACCCCTGAAACAAAATCTCCCCCAGGCTTGGGAGGGTAAGAGCTCAAAAGCCCAGACAGCTGGAAGTGAGGAGACCAAGTGACACTGAGACCATGTCACCATATGGCTCCCCATGGGATCACCTTTCCTCCCGCAGGCATCTGCTCCCCCCTCTCCTCGGGCTGGGAGGGGTGGCTGGGTGGACCTTCAGCCTTAATTGAGCTCCTAAGATGGCACCAGGACAGCAAACCAGAGGGTGCTGGTCAATGGCTCCATGTCCAGATGGAGAGCAGTGACAAGTGGAGTCCCTCAGGGGTCTGCACTGGGACCTGTATTGTTTAATATCTTCATTAATGATATTGACAATGGGATTGAGAGCACCAGCAGCAAGGTCATAGCTGACACCAAGCTGAGTGGTGCTGTGGAAAGGCTGGAGGGATGGGATGGCATCCAGAGGGACCTGGAGAGGCTGCAGAGGTGGGCCCAGGGGAACCTCATGAGGGTCAACAAGACTAAGTGCAGGGTCCTGCCCCTGGGTGGGAACAACCCTCACTATCAATGCAGGCTTGGGGATGAGGGGCTGGAAAGCAGCTCTGCAGAAAAGGACTTGGGGGTGTTGGTGGCTGAGAAGCTGGACATGAGGCAGCAGTGGGCACTGGCAGCCAAGAAGGCCAAT
>VYZU01045437.1:67521-92646 GCA_013401355.1 Ceyx cyanopectus | reverse complement strand
GAAAAAAAAACCCCCAACCCACGCACACAGAAAACACTTAGGGTTTGTTTTTCATCACCAGCAGATGTAACCTAATAATGGGAAGCATTAAAAGTGTCCCACAGGGTGGTATTCAGTCATCTCAGCAGGTATGTTTAGTGGATAATGTTACCCATGAGTTGGCTTCACTGAGGTATACATGGTGTATATAGGTTCAGCATAGGAAGAAGGAGTTTTCTCCTCAGTTTTCTCCATGCCCTTCCTTCCTCAAGGAAATGCTGCTAATCCAGTTTAGTTACCAGCTTCCACCTCCTTGTTTTGCTTTTCTTCTCCATCCTTTAGTAGTTTGCAAGCCTTCATGCCAGCTATGCCCAATTTTGAAAGGAAAAAAAAAAAGAAGGTAGAAGCAGCTTCCTACACTAATTGCTAGAACAATGCACAGAAAATCATTGGAAAAGAACTTTCATTGCTTTTGAACATCCTGAAGCACTGTGTTTGCTGCACCAGGTCTGGAGGAGGCCACAGAGATGCTCACAGATGCAGTTCTCAGCTGTAGAGGCTTCATGTGGCTTGTCCTTAGGTCCCAGTCATCTTTTAGTCATACAGAGCTGGAGAAGCAGCTTTTTGTGGTGCTTTCCTAAGTTTCAGCTGAGAACTTAAAAGCTATTTTGTGCTTGTCGTTTTCATACTGCAGCCAGACTGGGAGAGGGGCAAGAGTTGGTTGCTTCTGTGCATCAGTGGCTCCAGTCTTTGTAAGCAATAGGTCTCTGGAGGCAATTTGGCCAGAATAAATAGTAAAGGCTTAGACATGTAACAAATTATTGTGATTTATTCTTTTTTTTTTTTTTCAAATAAAATATTATACTAGGCTTCTGTGATTTAAATAGCTTAAACAAGGGAAAAATAAACAGAAACACTGGGTTATTCATCTGATGTTTTAATTCTGTGTAATTTACTCAGAGGACCATCTGTTTTCATTAGCTATACTTTGATCTCAGGTTTTATTCAGGCTATTTAACTGGGTGGAATTCTGCTCATTAATATGTTTTTATAATTAATTGGTCTACTAATAATAGAACTTTGTTTCCTCCAAACACTTTGATTCTTTAACAAGGTTAAAGTATCAATATATCCCAAAGTGAAGTCATCATCTGAGAGAGTTTGAGGGCTTTTTTCTATTCCCTGTTTGTGTTTGTCTCTAGTGAGTTATTAAATAATATGCTAAACTGCAGCTGTTGAGTCCTTCGTGAAGAAAGTGGGTCAAAAACCATTTCACATGTGCCAAATTCTGTTACTTTTCTGCAAGTAATCTGTGCAAATTTGTGTGGTTTGCTTTCTGTTTATTTTCAACATGCTTTCCTAAGATCCTATTAGTGGTACCAATTTTTGGAGATCATTTAAGAGACTTAGAAAAGCAACAATAACATGCAGGCAGAGATACAGCTGTACAGTTTTCTCTTTTCCTGTGCAAGTTTATTAATCTTTTAGTTTTGTTGACCTTTGTATGAACTAATCAGGGGTGGTAGATATGTACCTCAATTATTTCACTTAGTGAATATTATTAATTACTTGCTACTGAGACACTAGTTCGTTACAAGAGTTCAGAATAATTTTCAGGAATAGTTGACTTAAATCATTAATAGATTTGGTAAGCAAGCAGATATTAACATCCTAGCATCAGTGTTATGTCACTCAAGTTCAGCTTAGGCTTTCATTTCAAACATGCTAAACCTAATCCATGTTTGAACTGGAAAAGAAAAAAAGTTAAACAGGAGAGGTTTAATTTGGACATGAGGAGAAATGTCTTCCCTGCAAGGCTTGAGTCCCCACCCCTGGAGGGGTTTCAAAGCCATGGAGCTGTGGTGCTGAGGGACATGGCTTAGTGGTGACCTGGCAGAGCTGAGCTAACAGTTGGATTCAACTTAAAGGTCTCTTCCAATCAAAATGATTGTATGAGTCTATGACAATAACTTTTATCTGAAGCTTCACTACATCATGAATGCACCAGGATTTCACATCTTTGGAAAATGGATGGAGTAGAAATTGCATTTCCACAGAGACACCGACACCCCGGGAATGTACCACTCAAGTGGCACTATTACTGCCAAGCAAGGAAGACCCACATTGTGATAGCAATAGAAAAATCCTTAGAAAGAAATGTAATTCTTGATTTCCAGATGATCTTCAGAGACTACTTAAACTGCTATATTCAAAAGCCATCTGTATCATTCAGCTCTACACCTCATTTCTATAGATCAGCTTTCCGGGCTTGACATTGCTCTGATCACTGCAGGGAAGGATGAATTTTGAAGGTAGATATTTATTTTTTTTTTCTTTTTAAAATATGTCAGTATCCCGCTCTCACTCAGTGATGCAGGCTTTGTAGGTTGTGGTTATAGAAGATGACATGGGCCATAATATAATAAAAATGTAGAAAATAATCCTTGTCACAGTCATTTTGTAAAGCTGCATGTGAGTGATGAGCAGTGGTACCCATAAATTACAAGCTAGCCTAGTTAAAATTCTGCTAGGGTTTGCTGCCATTTCAGCTACATAATGATTGCAAGGAAGAATATTTCTGTTGCTATTGAATCATATAAAAAGCTTTATTTTATTTGTTCTGTAGATGTTATTACTTAGACCAGTGGATTTTAAGCATCGTGATATGACAACGAACAATAAACAAAACACCAGTGTTTTGCTTTAGATACTGTAAGTTTTATTTTTAATGGGATTGAGACCAAAATCTGATCCCATATAAACTTTGTCCCTTTCTAGCTCTTGATAGTTTTATTTTTATATATAGAGAGAGGTAAAATGTTAAATCAATTAAAAATAGTTGGAATAATGAGAAACCAACTTGCTTCATTGTTCCCAATGGTTTTGTTTCAGGTTTGACTCCTATGTCTTCTTCAGCCAAGCATGATTTTTTAAACCTTTTAATCCCTCACCAAATTTCAGTATGAGATTGCCTGTTGTAAAGTGATTTAGTGTTGGGATTCATCTCCATTGCATCTGAAATTCCTGATACAAATCATAAAAGAAGGAGAAAGTTACTTAAAGGGTTAGTGAGTTCAAAGCACAGCTATAATTGCTTAGATTTTTATTGTGCATTCCCAGTGCTGTTTGCAGAACCTTCCACCTTGCTATTCAGGTATTCATCAGTCACATCAACACAAAACTAACTCTTCAAGCCCTCAAAAGCAATAAAATCCATCGTGTTAGGGGATATATACCTACCCAGAAGGCAACCATCTGCTCCACTGCACAAAAGAGCTGTGATAAAATACCTTTTGTTTGGGGTTCTTTTAAGCAGTAGCTGTACTGATCAGCACTCTACCAGCAGGACATGAGGCCAGGAACAAGGATCCTTCACTTTCCTCCTGGGAATACAATGGGTGACAACCCTAATTGCTCTCCTAACACTTCTCTCATAGCAGCATCATTTATGTAGGTCAGAAATACCATCTCCCACTGATGCCACAAACTAATTCATTTCTTTCCTCATTTACCATCAAGGCAACAGGGAAGAGCTGCTCACAGGCTCTTCTTGTCATTCTTTTGCACGTGGTGGTTGTAAAACTTAAGGAGTTTCTTTAATTAACAACAACAAAAAATAATTTTATCATCAGGGCGTACTTCTAGCAGTTGCAATATTATAAATCTGACGGATTATAAAGATTTATTCTGAAATAGTGTTTGTCTTCTCTTCATCACAAGAGCATAGAGCCACTCAGGTCAAAGGCATCTCTGAAGCTTTAGTTTACTCTGCTCCTCCAAACAGAACCAGCTTTTCTTCATCAACTTGTGACTGAAATGGGATAAGACCTAATAACTGAGATTTTGGGTTGCTTTTATCAAGTAAAACCTTGATTTTTTTTTAAATATTTATTTGATGAATCAGGAGTAGGACAATGCAGCGCGTTTCTCCACAAACTCAATTCTGGAGTGATTTTTGACATCTGCAGAGGAGTTGTGGTTATGAATTGGATGGGACTGCCTGGATGATCAGCAGCTTTGGGGCTATACTTGGTTTAAGTTGTGATTTATTTGATATTGTGGTTGCTGAGTGAGGGCTGTAGATACTGCCTTGAAGGGGCTCGCCCCTGCTCTTCTTGGCTCAGTGTAGGTGGAGTGTGAAATCTCTTTAGGCTTTGTCAGTGCTTCTCCAAAGTTTTGAGCTTCTCCTCAGGCTGCAGCAAATTGATTTTTCAGATTTTTCACTTTATTTTCTAAGACTGTATTATGCTGCTTTCCAGAAGTTGCATAACTGGGATTGGAGTTTTTCTTGGTAAATATATTACTGGTGTTAGAACATCATTGAGGAGATTTTTTGGTTTGGGATTTTTGTTTTTTTTTTAAACTAGTGAGATCTTTCATGAAGGTCTATGAAAACTTTCTGCTGGATAAAAAATAGTTTTCTTGTGACAACATCTTTCACGGGCAAAACATCTTTTACTTTTCCACTCCTGTTTGATGTGTGTTTTAAGCAGTTGCATTGTCCTTGTTTATATTAGAAACGCAGCCTTTCTCTAGCTTGGCAGGTTTTGTGATTAGCCAGTGGATGCTGAAATGATGAAGTCATAGAATCATAAAATGCCTGGATTGAAGGGGACCTTTAGAGCTCATCTAGTCCAACCCCCCTGCTGAGAGCAGGGACATCTGCAACTAGAGCAGGCTGCTCAGAGCCTTGTCAAGCCCCATCTTGAATGTCTCCAGGGATGGGACCTCAACCACCTCCCTGGGCAATCTGTTCCAGTGGCCACCACTCTCATGGGAAAGAACTTCTGCCTTATTTCTCATCTAAATCCACTCCTTTCTCATTTAAAACCATTGCCCCTTGTCCTTTCACTCCAGGCCTTTGGAAACAGCCCCTCTCCAGTCTTTTTGTCAGCTCCCTTCAGACACTGGCATGTGCTCTAAGGTCTCCCCAGAGCCTTCTCTTCTCCAGGCTGAACAACCCCAGCTCCTTCAGCCTGTCCCCACAGCAGAGCTGTTTCAGCCTCTGAGCATCTCTGTGGCCTTCTCTGGCCCTGCTCCAGCAGCTCCATGTCTCTCCTGTGCTGAGGGCTCCAGAACTGGATGCAGTGCTCCAGGTGAGGTCTGACCATGAGTTAGCACAAGCTTCACACCTTCTCCAGCCAAGAAAGGGATGAAGATTGGCCATGCATAGACTCTAGGCAAGCACAGATCATTTATACACATTATATACACATTTATAGAGTCACCTTAAGTGAGCATATGGCTGGTTTACATCTTTGCTGAAGATAAACTTTGCCCATAACATTCTCTTCTATGCTGTTGCCACCATAAAATAAGAATTTGAATACTCAGACTAAAACATGGCCCCATCAGCACATTGGTACCACAGACTGTGACACTGTAGAGGGGTGCTCTATCTGGCTTTGCAGGAGTTAACATGCCCATTGGAAGAGTTGAGCATGGAGTTGTGGAGCCCAGCAAGGGCTGATTTAGTCTGTAGCTCTTCTGAGCACTGCTGGTGCCCACACTAGCTGGCTGAAAGTTGGGTCAAGTGTCTCCATACTATGCTTTAGAGCAGTTCTCAACTGAAAGCACAAGCTGGATGGGAAGCACAGGCTTACAGAGCCTTCCAAGAGAAAATTGCACCAGCAGGAGGCTTTGAGAAGAATGTGGAGGTTGCTGATTTCACACAGGAACCCTGCTAGCTAATCTGGAAGCTCTCTCTGAAACCTTGCTGCTTAAGATGTGAGAAGGTTGCTGAAGAAAGAGCAGTAGTGAGCATCTCCAGCCCCCTTGCTGAGCTTGCAGCAGCAGGTACCAGTGTGGTCCTTGACATTGTTAACTCTTTATGTCCAGGATGTGAATTTTGTTATTCTAGTCCAAAATGAAGAGTTTGGCACTTCCTGGTCTTGCTCATTGTGCTTTTATTCCCATTTTTGGCATGTTTTCATTGATGGCATGCAGCAAATTTAAAAAGGATTCACTGTAATTAGCAAGTGAAACCTTTTCTGAGTGAAACTGGATCCTGAGGTGGGTGCTGGTAACACAGTAGTAGCAGGAGATCGGCATAAAACAACCCCAGCTCCTTCAGCCTGTCCCCACAGCAGAGCTGTTCCAGCCTCTGAGCATCTCTGTGGCCTCCTCTGGCCCTGCTCCAGCAGCTCCATGTCTCTCCTGTGCTGAGGGCTCCAGAACTGGATGCAGGGTTCCAGGGGAGGTGTGAGCAGAGCAGAGCAGAGGGGCAGAATCCCCTCTCTCCAGCTGCTGCCCACACTGCTCTTAATGCAGCCCAGGCTGCCATTGGCCTTCTTGGCTGCCAGTGCCCACTGCTGCCTCATGTCCAGCTTCTCAGCCACCAACACCCCCAAGTCCTTTTCTGCAGAGCTGCTTCCCAGCCCCTCATCCCCCAGCCTGGATGGATAGTGAGGGTTGTTCCAGCCCAGGTGCAGGACCCTGTATTTAGTCTTGTTGACCCTCATGAGGTTCCCCTGGGCCCACCTCTGCAGCCTCTCCAGGTCCCTCTGGATGCCATCCCATCCCTCCAGCCTTTCCACAGCACCACTCAGCTTGGTGTCATCTGCCAACTTGCTGATGGTGCCTCCATCCCATTGTCAATATCATTAATGAAGATATTAAGTAGTACAGGTCACAGTACAGACCCCTGAGGGACGCCACTTGTCACTGGTCTCCATCTGGACATTGAGCCAAGGAAAAAAACCCTGGCTCTGTACAGACCTCACCCTGTTAGAAGCTGCTTTGGATGTGGCTGTTTCCAGTAGAAGACCATCCTGTGTTAACATAGGATGTGGGCTATAAATACAGTGGCTAGAGCTCATGAGGCCGTCCCTGCACCCGAGGGACACAGAGAAGGGATGAAGGGATAACCTGATCCCTGAGGATGTCCCTGCACCCGAGGGACACAGAGAAGGGATGAAGGGATAACCTGATCCCTGAGGATGTCCCTGTACCCAAGGGACACAGAGAAGGGATGAAGGGATAACCTGATCCCTGCCCCTGCAGCAATGGCTGGCCAAGTGGACACAGCCTCCTGAATTCTTGAAGAGAAGCCAGCTGCTCATTCTGGCTGTGCTGAGGCTGACTGCTGCCTGTAGCACCTGATCTCCCTCCAGCTCCTCATGAAATGGTCTTACCTATAAAATACATTTATTTTTATAGCTATTTCCATATAGCTCAGGTGCTTCTGAGATTGCACTGTGAGCGTTCGAAGCTCTGTGCGTGTGGTTTGAAGTGGTTTTACAGAAGTGCCATGTTGATATTTTTTTGTGTGTGCAATAGGGGTATTGTGTTCCTTCAACTCTCAGCTCACATTTTGGTTTGATTTGATTTCATATAGCTGGGTTTGTATATAATGGCAAATCCCTAACCATGCAGGGAAAGTGCTTGTGGGTTATTCTAATATTCTGTGAAAAATCAGGCAAGGGTGCAGAGTGCCACAAACTCTATCAGTTGAGGGTATCCTAATATCAACCCTATATATATTTTTATAATTTTTATGTATATATATTTTATATTTTCAATATTTTTGCCTTCCATGTATGTAAGGTAATCACCTAATTTACAAAGCTAGTCCTAACGTTTCAAATTAAACTTCCTAGAGCTGGCACCTTTCTTGATGAGACTGTTTCCAGGGAAGAGTTATGACCATCCTATGTAAATGACCTTGCACACTGCCAAAGGGCTGGTGGCCAGGGCAGTATCCCAAAATATAGACTATGATTGATGGGCTTTTTCTTATTTCTTTCTCTAAACATGGTGATGACACCACATAACTGAAGGACCTTGACCAGCCACCAGGGCTGTTAGTGTCTGATCCTTAGAGTTTGCTTTGCAGAAGCTGCTGCCACTGCCTGGGAGGTCTGTGGTAGAAAACTCCCACGTCCTGTGGGGCTTCTGAAAATCACTTTGTAGATGATGTAAACTTGAGAATAGTGTTAATGAGGATTTTCAAAGTAAAGATGGAAAGCAAAAATTAGATCTTCCCTGGTGGGTTTTAAAAATTTGCCACAGCAAGACTACCTGGAGGTTCCTAATTTGCTGATGTTCAAGTTCTTTAATGCATTTTACCACTTCCCAGCAATATACACTTGACCTTGTTACAGTGTTTTTAATAGATTGATTTAAGGTATTTAGGACAAGACATGTCAGAAATAAGTGAAATTAAAAGAAAAAAAGGGAGGGGGAATCTGTTATCAACTTAAATTTAGCAGTAGTAGCTCAAAACTGAGCATATATATCTCCCCTTTTTATTTTGCTGTGTATTTTCACTTTGACTTTTCAATGTGACTTTTGCTTGGGAAATAAAAATTATCTTCTTTTATTGGGTATTCTGAAGAGCAGTACCAAATTGGGCAAAGATTAAAGCTGCTGATCACAAGTGGTGTTCCTCGGGGCTCAGTATTGGGACTACTTCTGTTTAACATCTTTATCAATCATCTGGATGAGCAGATCAAGAGCACCCTCAGTAAGCTTGCAGATGACATCAAGTTGGGTGGGATTGCTCACCTGCTTGAGGATAAGGCTCAGGCTGCCCAGGGAGGTGGTTAAATCCCCAACCCTGGATGTGTTTAAAAGCCCTGTAGGTGTGGTGCTTGGGGATATGGCTCAGTGGTGGACTTGGCAGAGTAGGGTTAATGATGATCTTGATGATCTTAAAGGTCTTTTCTAACCTTGATGATTCTGATTCTATATCTCATATTTGCATTTTCCAATAGTGTGATCAATACACTTTCATTGGAAAAGTTTCTGGAAATGGTTAAAAACACCTTTGTTCTCAAAAAAAATAGGATGCATTTAGTCTTTTAAATAACATACTCATGTTTCTAGTGAGGTAATGTGATCTCATGCTTTTGAAGAGCTTTAGGAATGAAAGTAATGTTGCCATCTAATTCCACCATGGTGTTAAAGAGCTGAGGCATGAAGTACAAGATTTCCCACATGAACAACATCTCCCACTAGTACAACATCTCCCACAAGCACAACATCTCCCACAAGCACAAGATCTCTGTTTTGGGGGCAGGAACTGTGCCTGCTTGTGTGCAGCCGTGTGTCTGTGGCTCCAAAATACCCTCTGCTTGTATTTCCTGATGATGCCCCCATGGAACCCCCTGCAGCAGCTGTGACCTTTCTCCAAGTCCCAAAGCTTGAAGCTGGAGAGGCTGCAAAATCCCAGAGCTCACCCTGTCTGGAAGGAGGCAGCCCTTTACCCTGGGGGAAATGGTGGAGGCAAGCAGTAGCCATGGAGTGTTTGGAGGGTGAAGGCAATCCTTCTGATGAAGAGTGCTGTTGTTCAGGGAGCAGCCATGAGGACTCCTGCAACCAAGGCCAGAAAGTGTCTGAGCAACCAGCAAGACTTTCACCTAATTATTTGTGGCGTTTGATGACGGGCACTTCTAATAATTACTCGGTGCATTTAATGCCCAGTACTTCTAATAGCTATTTTTGCATTCAACACCATGTGCTTTCAGTAATTACTTGCTGCATTTAATGCCTTGCACTTTGAGTAATTGCTTTTTGCATGGAATGCCATGCTCTTCAAAGAATTCCTTTGAAATTTAACGTCATGAAGCTTCCACACTTCTAATAATTACTTGTTGCATTGAATGCCATGTGCTGTGTAGCTGGTGGCTGCCTGCAGAAACACTGCCTTTACAAACACCAACTGGCAATGTGGCTTGAGGGTGCCTTTTTCCCTTCTATTTTTTTGAAATGGTGAGGTTTTGAGTCCTGCTTGCAGCCTTCTTGGTAAACACCCCCTAACACAAGAGCACACAAGGTTTATAAACCCACTTACAATTGATTTAGGCTGTGGAAAAGTTGTTTTCCCCCTTCATTCAGTACTTATGGGATGAGACTCCTGCAGCAGTAGCAGAGAAGGGTTTGCAGTCAAGGATGGCTTTGGAGATACCCAGAAATAGTGATTTCTTGACTTCAACTTTGAAATGCAAGCCTCTTTATCTTTTATCATTCTTTTTCTCCTGACTTATTAGTTATTTCAACTTGTGCAGAACACAGGGATGCCTCAGAATCGTGTGACTGTGTGTGTTACAAACCTCTGCCATCCCTTGGCTTCAGGTGTTTGTGCAAACCTTTGGGGAAAGCACCACCGTTTGACATTAATGCTGATTAAAAGGATGTATTAAGCACAAAATAGTGGAAACCATCACTTTTCCTTCTGTTTTTTCATGTTAAAGTTTATTTCAAGTGTTTGAACCGAAGCCACCAACAGCTGTATCTTACTGTATCTAGCATGTCTATATACATATAAGGGTATAAACTGTCTTTTTGTGGCAGAAAGGCACCTGACATAATGGGGCAATACATGAAATTTTGGGTGGAATTAATGAATAACTGCAAAGTTGGCAAGCTCATTTTAATGTATTAATATACTGGCCCAAGCTGGCTGCAGAAACTTAATGGGATATTAAATAGTATCAGTCCTTTTCTTCTCTATATTAACCAAAGTTGTAGAAGTTAATATAGAGAATTGCCTAGTGCTAATCAACTGCTGCTTTGTCCTTGCTTTAAATTACCATAATTTTGTTTAGTAGTATGGATAAATTAGCACTAATACTCAATTTCGTTGAAAATATACTCAGAGACAGCATTTGAACGTAGACTTAAATGTTAATGTTTCTTTTTTTTTTTGTATTCCTGCTTGCTTTGTTTTAAAGATACTGCAGATAGATCAAAAGTAATTAAAGTTGATTAACAATTATGTTAAAGGGACAGTGCATATACCTGTATGGCTGCACATGCACTATCCTTTTATTTTTTAAACTATATTACTTCTTTAATACCTCCAATCTTTAAACAGGGGGCTGCTATATCTAACAGCATTTTAAAATACCATGTTCTGCTTCAGCAAAAATCAACAGTGGTTTTCCAGACTAAATGAAGTAGGTGTGTTTAAAAGAGGTGGATCTCTTTTGCCTATAATCCACTTACCCTTCATATATGGAAAGGTTTGGAGTAAATCTGAACAAAAAAGAGACACTGAATCCTATACATGAGTTTGGCAAACACAGAAAATGCTATGATGTCACTATACCCCTGACAAACATGGAATCAGTCTGATTAAAATGAATTAACTTCATCTATTATAGCTTAGGCAGCCAAATTCTCAGTAAGAACATGAAGCATTTAGTAATAAAGATTCAGGAAAAAATTCTAAGTCAAATATTTTTAATTTATGAAAAGTACCAGTGCAGTGTTTTAATGATGAGACCTTTCAAAAGCTACATCCTAATCAGGCTTCTTTTACAGGTGCTGTCCCAGCCTCCTCCCTGCCCAGATTGCAAATGCATAACAAGCCCTGTTGCCTTCCATATACATTGTACCTGCTCAGAGTAGCAGAGCTGATCTCCTCCTTAACTCCCTGCTTCATGTTGCAACACTGAGATTTATTTGACTAAATAAAAATTAAATTAATTTCTTTATTTAAATATTAAAACGTTTTATATGCACAGATACACATAGCAAATCATAGATGTGCATAGGTGAAAAGCATGGGCTGATGTGGGCCTGGATGTCACATGGACAAGGAGAACCTGATTCTTTCTTTCCACTCATGTGTGGATTTTAGCCTTTGCATGCTTGAAGGCTGTGTGAATGATGAACATCAAATGAATACAGGGAAGAAGCTGTGAAACCCAGAAATTGATTCAAGTGCTTTAAGAACGCAGTATGTTTGGGAAGAAAAAAAAACAAATATTCATCAAAATAATACAGCTTACTTAAGAAATGTGTATTTTTTTTTGTTTCAGGGAGGATGTCAGAACAGCCAACGTCATTGCAGCTGAATCAGTAACTTGTCTCGTCATAGACAGAGAGTAAGTACCTCCTTTTCCTGCCTTGGGCTGGGCTCTGTCTCTAGTTTGCTCATTTTGCAGCTTTTAACTAGAGCCTTTGATCATATTCTCTTTTTTAAATTTAATTATTTAAATAAAATATTTAAATAATTTTAAATTTAAATAATAACCTTTATTTAAAGTCATTTAATTTTGAGTAATGCAGTCACAGTACGTTATATATGTCCTTGCTGAGGTAGGGGGAAGGTCCTCCTAAATCAGTAAGAGAAGACCCAGAACTGACAAATGCAGACAAGTAAAAAGTGCAGCAAGACATAATCTAAATGACTGAGGCAATAGCACTTCTATGGAAACAGATCCAGGTGTTGTGGTGGAACACAGGTGGAGTTAGCAGTGGCAAAATGTCACAAAAGGCATCCAATTTCTTGCAGATATTAGAGCAAGATGGTCTTCTCCTATCCCATGGGGGCATGGAGAGCCCTTGTCCAAAGGATGTAGCCCTGCTGGATGCTCTGTGGCTCAAAGGAGATAGAAATCAGAATAATAAAATAATATCTTACATCAAGAACTAGAAGGAATCTGTGTTTTAATCTAGAAAATAAATGGGCTCCAGAAACAGAGCTGCAAATGCCACTGCTCTCTACACTTGTTGGGAAAGGTATTTTTTAAAAAACCAGCATTACCTTGAAAATTCAGCATGATTCTTGGGGTGGTTTTCCAGTTCTGAGGGCAGTGAAGCACTGGGATAGAAACACTATGGACAAATCTTCCATGGCAATCCTTACAAGGGTAAGGCAGTGAGCAGGGACACCCTCAACTAGATAACTAGTCCTAGATATGTGCTAGTCAGTAATCACTGAACTGGGGAATAATCCCTCTAAAATCCTAGGTCTTCTGATATGCTAGTTTGTTTATGACNTAAAGGGACAGTGCATATACCTGTATGGCTGCACATGCACTATCCTTTTATTTTTTAAACTATATTACTTCTTTAATACCTCCAATCTTTAAACAGGGGGCTGCTATATCTAACAGCATTTTAAAATACCATGTTCTGCTTCAGCAAAAATCAACAGTGGTTTTCCAGACTAAATGAAGTAGGTGTGTTTAAAAGAGGTGGATCTCTTTTACCTATAATCCACTTACCCTTCATATATGGAAAGGTTTGGAGTAAATCTGAACAAAAAAAAAGCCATTTCAGTCAATGAATTTACAGATTAATTATCTAAGTATGGAAATGGAAATGTGCACCTTATCAGGTGGCTAGAATGGTTAAACTGCTGCAGAAATAGGGNACCAGTGCAGTGTTTTAATGATGAGACCTTTCAAAAGCTACATCCTAATCAGGCTTCTTTTACAGGTGCTGTCCCAGCCTCCTCCCTGCCCAGATTGCAAATGCATAACAAGCCCTGTTGCCTTCCATATACATTGTACCTGCTCAGAGTAGCAGAGCTGATCTCCTCCTTAACTCCCTGCTTCATGTTGCAACACTGAGATTTATTTGACTAAATAAAAATTAAATTAATTTCTTTATTTAAATATTAAAACGTTTTATATGCACAGATACACATAGCAAATCATAGATGTGCATAGGTGAAAAGCATGGGCTGATGTGGGCCTGGATGTCACATGGACAAGGAGAACCTGATTCTTTCTTTCCACTCATGTGTGGATTTTAGCCTTTGCATGCTTGAAGGCTGTGTGAATGATGAACATCAAATGAATACAGGGAAGAAGCTGTGAAACCCAGAAATTGATTCAAGTGCTTTAAGAACGCAGTATGTTTGGGAAGAAAAAAAAACAAATATTCATCAAAATAATACAGCTTACTTAAGAAATGTGTATTTTTTTTTGTTTCAGGGAGGATGTCAGAACAGCCAACGTCATTGCAGCTGAATCAGTAACTTGTCTCGTCATAGACAGAGAGTAAGTACCTCCTTTTCCTGCCTTGGGCTGGGCTCTGTCTCTAGTTTGCTCATTTTGCAGCTTTTAACTAGAGCCTTTGATCATATTCTCTTTTTTAAATTTAATTATTTAAATAAAATATTTAAATAATTTTAAATTTAAATAATAACCTTTATTTAAAGTCATTTAATTTTGAGTAATGCAGTCACAGTACGTTATATATGTCCTTGCTGAGGTAGGGGGAAGGTCCTCCTAAATCAGTAAGAGAAGACCCAGAACTGACAAATGCAGACAAGTAAAAAGTGCAGCAAGACATAATCTAAATGACTGAGGCAATAGCACTTCTATGGAAACAGATCCAGGTGTTGTGGTGGAACACAGGTGGAGTTAGCAGTGGCAAAATGTCACAAAAGGCATCCAATTTCTTGCAGATATTAGAGCAAGATGGTCTTCTCCTATCCCATGGGGGCATGGAGAGCCCTTGTCCAAAGGATGTAGCCCTGCTGGATGCTCTGTGGCTCAAAGGAGATAGAAATCAGAATAATAAAATAATATCTTACATCAAGAACTAGAAGGAATCTGTGTTTTAATCTAGAAAATAAATGGGCTCCAGAAACAGAGCTGCAAATGCCACTGCTCTCTACACTTGTTGGGAAAGGTATTTTTTAAAAAACCAGCATTACCTTGAAAATTCAGCATGATTCTTGGGGTGGTTTTCCAGTTCTGAGGGCAGTGAAGCACTGGGATAGGAACACTATGGACAAATCTTCCATGGCAATCCTTACAAGGGTAAGGCAGTGAGCAGGGACACCCTCAACTAGATAACTAGTCCTAGATATGTGCTAGTCAGTAATCACTGAACTGGGGAATAATCCCTCTAAAATCCTAGGTCTTCTGATATGCTAGTTTGTTTATGACCAATTAAAAAAAAGACAATTTCTGTTGAAAACAGGTGGTTGACTTCAGGACCATCAGTTCAGTGGCTTTCCTTCACATACACAAGCAAGGCAGCCTGGTAGATAAAAGACACATTAGTCACTTATTCTGTTGGGCAAAGAGAAGACAACTTGTGATAATTCACAAGTGTTCAGAAAAAAACTGCCTTTTTTTCTAAGTATATAATGCCCTTGAAAGATTAAGGAAGTAGAAGTTAAATTTAAACTGATGAAGCTGCTGTTAATCTGTACAGAGATTCTAGTCATGCTCTGCAATTAGTGGGAGAGTAACACCATTTATAAGAATCCTATTTATAGTCCAAGAAAAGTTATACTATTTATAGCACTATTTATAGGTCAGGGCAGGTTGTCCTGTGTTCTAACCAGTTCTGACTTTCTTGTCATAGCTTTTCCCTCAGGTTATTATTTTACAGGCAATGTAAATAACTGGAGAAGCTAATTTTAATATGGAGAAAATCTGCTGAGACATTTGTAAATTGGGACCACTGTGCAGATGTTGTTATGTTAATGAGGAAAAATAGCATTTCTTTATATCCAGGTACACAGAACTTTACAACATTTGGGTTTCTATAGTGGTCATGGTAAATATTGGCATTGAGGTAGCAATGGAAGCTCAAGTCAGCCTTCCCTAGACTCAGAAGATGTTCATTTGCTTAAAATAAAAAAAAATCTGAACTTCAGAAGAAGTTAATTTGCTTCAATGAAATAACAGGTTTAAACAGTAGGTCTGTAAGTCTGATTCTCAATATTAAAAATGGAAAACTAAGATGTTAAAGACACTCTTTGGGACATCTGACCATTTCAAGGAGTTTATAGAAGCCTTTGGATGCTTGAGGAGCCACACACCTCCCTGCAAAAATACAGTTTTCCACAGCTCAAGCATATGATCTGGGTAAACATACTAACATTTTATACTACTTGGTAGTTTTCCAGATGTCTTTTATTTAATTCCGAGATCGATTTTTTTCTTCACAACAAGTCTTGTGTTTATGACTTGCTAAGGCCCTACATGAAAATACAATCAAGACTTTCCTAGTTAGATATTTCCTATTGTGATACTTGAGTAATTCACCCTGTGGGAAGAAATTACTTGTGGGAGATGCAGGATGTTACCTCCAAAGTGTTTTGAGCTCGGCCCTGGCATAACTCAGCTTAGTGAGTTTTCAGGCTCCCTGGGGTGGTTATTAGATTTGTTGAAGCATAGTTGGACTGAGTGGGGGAAATTAACAATCATGATATGCTGGATTTGATGGCTTGGTCCTCCAGGAAATTTTCTACAGAACACCTTTTGATAAAAATTGTGTAGTCACAAGTGGGACAATCTTGAACATCTGTTCTGTAAATCAATTGGAATAAACACATACATCATCATTGATGTATCATCATCACTGGCACCCTAAGAGAGAAGCTGGTGCAATCTTTTTTCCACACATACCTCTTGAAATGGAAGTGTTTGAAAACGTTCAGGGAATGTCCTGAACTGTAAAAATATTTACACTGAAGTTGATGTGAGTTCATCTTTTATTGATACATGATTTTTCTTTTTCCTCTGTATAATTTATTTATGTTGATAACAATCTTTTCCTGGAGTGCTGAGGTTTGCCAGGTGTAAGCCTTGTGGGTGCTGGGAGTACAAAATTGTTTGGTGCAAGTGTTAGAGAGCAGAGCTGAAGGATAAGAATCACTGCAGCTGCTACAGAACTATGTGGTATTTACAGATATTGAGTGCAAAATACTGGGTTTTATGCTTATTGTCTTTTTCTGTTACCCAGATACAGGTGTGTTTTTTTTTAAATGAAAACTTTTAAAATATTTCAGGTATTTTCAGATTTTTCACTTTGGATTTTATTTTGATCTGTATTTGAAAGCTTGATTTTGTTTTCGTAATGGGACTAGCTATGACTTGTCAAGAAAAGTTATTGTATCAACCCTCCTGGCAATGGAAATTGGAGAAAAATAAAACTATTATCCTAGCATGACTGACCTGAAGCAAGCTGAGCAGAAAGCTTTCATTGGAGATTTTAGTTTTTGCTGCTGCTTTGCTGTTTTTCCCAGTTGGGGTGAAGTTTATCCATGGAGAAAATTGGTTATGAGAAGAGAACAGAAGTGGCAAAGAAAGAAAACTATCAGTTTTCTGATTAGATTTGTGGGAAAGTCATGACAGAGGTGAAACTTCAACAGCACTGAGGCAAGCAACAAGAAAGTAGTTCAAGTGAACATCAGTATCTTACCCAGTCCTAAGTCTCAAGTAACATAATTAAATCTTAAGGATATTAGAGAAACTTGTTACTCTTTTCAGT
The DNA here is from genome assembly GCA_013401355.1 of Ceyx cyanopectus. Classification (NCBI taxonomy): domain Eukaryota; kingdom Metazoa; phylum Chordata; class Aves; order Coraciiformes; family Alcedinidae; genus Ceyx; species Ceyx cyanopectus. Next base: position 75,696 of record VYZU01045437.1, on the reverse strand, counting down.
CACTTTTTATTTGCCCATATAATGTTTCACCAGACAAAGATGTATTTGCATTGCTGAAATAAAAATTGGGTGTTAAACCCTGCCACATTTTCCTAAGCACGTGGAAGCAAACCAAGCTATTTGAAATTGCATTTTAATCCTGAGGTCATGTCTTGGAGTGTTCCAGGAGGATTACAGTACTGCTGGGTGAACAGACTTGGAGCAGGGACACCCTCAACCAGACCAGGCTGCTCAGAGCCTTGGCCAACCTCACCTGCAATAGCTCCAGGGATGGGGCCTCAACCCCCTCCCTGGGGAGCCTGTTCCATCTCCCAGGGAGGTGTTTGAGGTCCCTTCTCTGGAGATGAGTAACAAGGTCTTTGCCTTCTCTTCCTCATTGTTTTCCTTGTACAGTATAAATAATTTCCTAGTTTAAAACAGTATGAATTTAAATTTTCTGAAATTTTCCCCAGTTTTTTTGTTGTTTTTTTGTTGTTGTTGTTGGTTGTTTTTTTTTGGTTTGGGTGGTTTTGTTTTGGTTGATTGGTTTTGGGTTTTGGGGTTGGTCAGTTGGTTTTATTTATTTTTTTTTTTCACAAAGTGGAAAGAAAACTTGGGCAATTTTTGTGGGCAGAGAGATTTCCAGAGCAGTGGCAACTGCAATTATTCAAAAGGCTACACTGGAAATGTCTGTTAGAGCTGATTGAGATCCCATTCAGTATAAAAACCTCTCCCAACTGTGACCTCTTGGCTTTTTCCAACTGCTGTTCATAAAGCAAGATAATTAAGGCTTCTCTCATCCTTCCAGTAACCACGTCCCCTCTCACTGTGTGCTCATGGGCTACCTGGCTTAGGGTCAAGCATCTCCTGATGCAGCAGGAGTAAGTCAAGTACCCACTTAAGATTATACAGCGTGTTTGAGCCACTTGGGCAAAGCACAGGCTCAACAATTTCATTGTGCTGGAGGCCAAAGGGAATGTGAAGTCACCCTGTTAACCTTGTCCCTAGCAGGATATTGCCTTTGCCACAAACTGTCACCTTTAGTGACCTGCCCTATATTTTCCTCACCTGCTGAATAGCACTTTCATCCTGAAATTTCATTGCCAAATTCGATCCTAAATGGTGATTTTATTATAGGTATTCATGGACTTCATTACTAAATTTAAAATTCCCAAAATATTCCATTTCTATTTATTATTCTCTGACACTCTGTAATATCCCTACCAAAAACATAACAATTGTATTATTTTTTTTTCCCTCTGGAGTCTTGCTTGTTAATTGATTGAGTCAGTCACTATATACAAAAGTTTTTTGTCATTCTTGCTCTGGTATGTCTATGTTCTTTGTACCAACCCTGGGACAGAGGATGGTGTCAGGAACTGCACAAACTTCTGCTCATGGCTTGTACAGAAGACTGCTGAGCATCAAGAATAGGCATTCATAACATTTCACCCCATCTTACTCAATTTAACCCAATTAAAGCCAAATTTCATCTTAAAATGCTATTAATCTAGTTGGCTTATGACTATTTGTTTGCCTTTCTACTTTCAATTTCTTTTAATTTTTTTCTTCTGTGTTTTGGCTGCTGGCTCTCTAAAGATGAGAAAGTTAAGATACAGAAATAAACATTATCCATCCTTGGAAAGCAGAGGGGTTTCTAGGGTCTCTGGTTGACAGGGATATGGTGGTCTCACCTCACCACCATGGGACTTGCCCTTGACAGATTTACTCTGAAACTTATATTGGAGGGAGGAAACACTTCAGCATCAATCCCTGTGGGTTCAGTCCCAAAAAGAGCTGGATAAATAAGTCTGGATCTTCTTGGCATTGGTTACTGCATTTTCACCCCTTCTCCAGCATGCCTAAAGCCATGTTTCCCAGCAGATATTCAGCCCTGGCCCCAGTTTGGGTGGTCACAGCCATCCCTAGCATCAAGGGCTGGCCTCTCATTGCTGACAGAGAGCCACGTTGACATTCTTGCCTCCCAAATGGAGACTCTTCCTCTAAAAATGCCCCTTTGTTTCTACAGCTCCTTCAAACATCTGATTGGTGGCCTAGATGATGTTTCCAATAAAGCCTATGAAGATGCAGAAGCAAAAGCAAAGTAAGTGTCAGCTCATTGTGTTCAGCATTTTTGTAGATGATCCATTATGGCAATTAAAAGACAAAAAAAAACCCCAACCTTTATTTTTTAGCACAATAGTTTAAAACAGCTTAAAAAGTAGTGAATTACTGCTACTAATGATAGTATTACTCTGATTTTTCCTCTGGATGAGCCTCCTTCTGTCTCTCTTTATGAGCATGGGAAGATCAGAGGGAGAAGGGTGAGGTGATGAGATGGGTGGTCCCACAGTCCCTCTTAATCATAATATTTGAGTCTGCAGAAGTGTTGGATTTTCAAAATTTATCCTAAAATAATTCTCTTGAAATATTTGAAGTTGAGCAGTTGCAGATCCTGGAAAGCTCAGGTAATTAAAAAAAATGATTGTTGAGTATGATTTGTTTCTTTTGAGAGCTGCAGACATTTTCAGAGTCAAAATGTTCTCATAGAGAAAGAATGGGAGGTTGTCATTTCTGGCTGAATACTGGAGCTACTTTGATGTGAAGCTATATATATATATCTATATCTGATGTCTTACTATAAAAATTCATTCCTTTCAGAAGTGAACTGTAAGTGTATTTTAAAATATTTCCAGAAAATCCCCCTTTTCATTCCTTCTTGATCTACAATTTGTCTTTTCTGAGAAAACTGTCTGTTCTCTGGTTCTACCCCAACAATAAACCTTTTGAAGAGGAACATGTTCTGATTAGAGGGATGCTGAATGATTGCCAATACCATTCAAAGGCAAAAATTGTTTAAAAAAACCCTGAGGTTTCTCTATACAAAATTATTTTACTTTTCCTCTTGCAAAACACTCTTACCTTTTTTATTTATTTTTTTATTACCATATTAAAGAAGGGGATAGGGGTTCTCTCAAATTCAGATGCTTGGTGGTCTGCAGCCATCTAAACTGAAAATTGCTCTGAAGTTATATATAGTAACTTCTCATTAAACCAGAGGGGTGTGAAATGGTGTATAACAAAGGCATTTGTATTTGGCACTTCTTTGGGGAGAAAACGCAATGTCTTAATTAGTTACTTGATTAAAGATAACTTTTTGTTTCAGAAACTAAATGTGCATCCCCAGAAACTCAATTTCTTGAGCAAGACTTGCTAATACTGCAAAGTAACCACAAATTATGATAGAGTTTTCTTTTTTTATGTAATCTTTGAAGGGTATTTGAAATAATTTTTCAGTTGTGTTTCATTTATTTTAAGATGCTAGAAGACACCCCAGGGCTGCTTTTTAATTTATTATAATATTTCTCTTCCCCAAATCAAACATGCAAAAAAGATGAGCAGAAGAGGGGGAAAATGGCAAAGCTACTTGGAGAGTCAAGTGAGATACACTGAAGATGTTTCAGAAGGTTTTGATGTGCAAGAGTTAATTGTTTCTGTCTCACAAGATAAAACTCCTCTGGCAGAAAAGTCTTCTCAGAGGCAGATATTTTAACCTGGATTACTTTTCAAGCAGCTGTTAATTAGCTCCAACTAATTGTCCTTCAAGAGCTTATCTCTTCCACGGGGAAGTTGGTGAAAAAGAAGAATTTGGCACATAAAGCAGGTTTGGGTTTGGTGAGGCTTTACATAAATCCCATTTATAAAATATAAATACTTCTTTACAGCTAATACATGACTACCCAACTGATACCTATATGGGAGATGCTTTTTGCTGTTTCTTGCAGGCTTGGGGGTGGTAGTTTTCCTAATGTCCAATCTTTTTGTTCAGACTCTTAAGCCAGAAATCATCAATGTATGTATCAGTGAGGCTATATAATTCATAGTCCACTCCTTGGATGTATTCAGGTAATAAATTGATCAAGAATACTCCAGTTACATCCTTTCCAGAATAAGGGTGAAGGAAAACCACCAACATTGAATTTGGTCATGTTGTGAGAAAAAGGGTGTTTCCAAAGAACAATGCTTGTGTCCCAGTGGCAGGCTCAGCCACATTGGTATTTAGGGCATGAAGGAGACACTTAAAAGAAGCAGGAGACCTATCAAAGTGTAGATTACTTCCAGATGGAGCAACTACTGCAGCTCTCATAAATCCAAGAAGAAGCAGATGGTTTCTCCAGGAGTTGGTGCTGAGTGAGGTGAGGGTTCAGTGAACACCATCAGCTCCAGGCACTCAAGTCCCTTGTGCTGGTAGCTGCCTCAGCCAGAGACTTCTAAAGTTAATCCGTGAGCACTATTTTAATCACTAACAAGGTCATACAATGAGGTCCCCTGTAGCTTGGTCCCACCTTCCCGTGTCATGGCCATAGCCCAGGAGAGCCTATCCTGCGTCACACAGACAAGGACAGCACCAAGGTGGCCCTCAGCACCATGCTGTGAAAGCTGGCAGCTGCTTGGGCTTTACCCAGGCCAGAAGAGCCTGTTTGCTTCAATGACCAGGGTCCCTGCACTCCTCCTGTCACATCCAGAATTATCTGCTGATGTTGATCTGCTGTGGCAGCAGGGCTTGAAATTAATACCTTATTGAAGTCCAGACACTGGTGACTTCATGCTTTTGCTCCAGGCTCTCTGCAGATGTAGGTTATTTTGATTACACTTTTTGCCTTTTTTGTTTGGTTTTGGTTTTGTACATGGAAGCCCTGGGGGAACGTTTTGGTATTCACAGCAAAAATTGTCTCCTTTTCATAGGACTCAAAGAAGCAGGGACATTGTGTGTGATGTGGGATGCTTTTTCCTTTTCCAGCTGCTTTGACCCCAAATACCTTTCACTTTACTGGCCAGAGCCATCTCTTTTTCCACTTTACACCATCTCTCTCACAACATTTATACACAGCAAAGCATCCTAACAAGTGCTTGTGTGTGTGGTTGGACTGGAACCTGCTCCTATTGGCAGCTGGTACATGGAGTGCAGGTGCCATCTGCTGTTGAAAGCTTCCTCATGTTCTGTCCAAGCAGCATGTTTTGCAGGATGAAATCCCTGTATGCCCCAAGTCTGTCAGCTTCCCCCTTGCCAGTATGTTCCCAAGAGAAAGTATTTTCAAGTGTCTTGTGTGTCTCCTCAGAGGGTTACTGCTGGCTCCACAAGTGTTGCTTTCCTTCCTGTACAGCCTTTTCTTTTGCTTCGTGAGATTGTCTTTGAGAGTTATTTTAATGCCTCTTTGAGAGTCATTTTAATAGCTGAAGTTGCTCTCCAGGACAGAGTGTTGAAAGATTTTTGCACATGGATACATCTAGGTATTAATAAGTAGCACAGATCCAAAGGAATTATAGAATCATAAAATGTCAGGGGTTGGAAGGGAGCTAGAAGATCATCTAGTCCAACCCCCCTGCCAGAGCAGGGGCACCTAGACCAAGTCACCCAGGAACAGCTCCAGGTGGGGCTGGAATGTCTCCAGAGCAGGAGACTCCACAACCCCCCTGGGCAGCCCCTGCCAGGCTCTGCCACCCTCACTGGGAACAAGTTTTTCCTTGTGTTTCCCCTCAACCTCTTGTGCTCCAACTGACTCCCATTGCCTCTTGTCCTGTCACTGGATGGCACTGAGCAGAGTCTGGCTCCATCCTCCCTACACTGCCCTGAACATCTTGACAGACACTGCTGAGCTCCCCCCTCAGTCTCCTCTTCTCCAGGCTAAAGAGCCCCAGCTCTCTCAGCCTCTCCTCAGCAGGGAGATCTCCACTCCCTTCAGCCTGAGAGGACCCCAGCTCTCACACTCTTATCCCACTCAGGGATGTGAGAAGAACCTGCCAGGGGACTTGGTTCAGAAACACTCTCCTCATCTGGGTTAAGAGATGTTTTAATGAACCTTGTGTCTAAAGGCTGCTCTTTATTGATAACCTGATCAGTATTTGGCTGAAGGTGGTTGACCATGATCTGGACACACATGTTGCTGTGCTTAAAGTGTACTTATTTGCTCTTTAGTGGTCTATAGTTGCAAGTTCTGTCCAACCTTCTCCATAAACATCCTAAGAATGGAGTTGGTGCTTCAGCTCCAAAAAATGGGCTGTGGCACACAGTGGAAAACAGCTTATGTTCCTGTAAATTCTTGTTTTGGTTAGCTGGGTGTCCTGGTTTGAGTCTTTTTCAAATTGCTAAGTCCTTTGTGAATAGATAAAGGTTAATAGAGAGCATCTGTCATTTGTCATGTGGCCTGTCCAGCCATAACCCTTGATCTGAGAAAGCTTTGCATGAGATCCTATGTATGCAAGCACACTGGTGCATGGTGTTTTTTATATCCAGCCAGTCTGTGAATTTGGTTTGGATAATAAACAACCCTGTATATTAGGAAAGGATGTTTTTTATTTAGCTCGCTTTCTTTTAGAAATATAGAGAAGACAGGAAAGGTTATAACCCCTGCCAAAGGGAATTTTTTTGAGTTACAAGTTCCAAAATGGGAGCTACCAATTAAAGATAATTATTTAATTAAGGTCTGACTTTCTGTTGGGCCGTAGCTTTTGAAAACTTTGGCTGAAATAATTCACTGACGCATGGAGTGTGATTAGATTAGTAATTTTTCTGCAAGAGAAAATATTTCTGGGCTTAACAGCATTAAGAAGCTCTGGGCAGCCTGAGAGCTGTAATAATTGGCTTCATCTCCCTCTGTGTCAATTGTTTTCTGCATGAGGGACCATATGGGAACTAGCTTTTACCTTGGCTATCTGTGGTGCCAGACTTGAGGGGAAAACCTCATGGGATGTGCAAAAAGATGGGGGAAAAAACTGATTAATGCTATAAAAAGGAGAGGTTGCAATCATTTCTTTTAAGCTGCGTGAATAATTAAAGTAGTTTCCCTACTTGGCAAGTGCTGTGGCAAAATCATATCAGGTCATTTAAGTTTAAATATCTTGCTGTTCAGAAAAAAAAAGCAGGACTTTATTTGTTGTGGCTTGGCCTCTGGTATGCAAGAGTTTTTTTCTTTCTGTTATTTTGCTTATAACAGAGTTTAGCCTTAAATTACAGTTTCATCCTGAAGCCACCTGTAGTTTGTATCCAAATCCAGCTATTGCCTTTTCCCAGCTGTTGTAATAAATAGCTGTTTATATAGAAAAGATTACCTTGGAAATCATTTCAAAAGGCAAAAGCCAGTCTAAATAATACGGAAGGGGTGGTGTTAGTCCTAAACAAAGGTAGAGGAGGCTGCTAAATTCTGACTTTCATAGTTTGAAGGTGAATTGCTGGTCGCTTGCAGACTTGGCATTACTCACACAGAGATCTGTGCTGGGCAGACTTTATGGCTGCTTTGCTCTGGAGCAAATGCACTGTGTAATGCACTGCGTTGCTCACAAGGGATGGATTAAATTAGCTTTTAAAACCAGGTCATTTTTATTTAGGTAATAATCTATATGCTTTCCTCTTGCTCAGTTGACCTTTCGATACGATAATGGGCTGTGTCAGATGTCGGATGGAAGTGCCAGTGGAAAAAACCATCAGTGTCTGTAAAGCAGGCTGCTATTATCATACTTTACTGCATTTCTTTCATAGAATTAAGGCCCGTGTTGATGAAATAAAAGCAAAGCAGAAAGCTTTCTGGCGATAATGAGCCTCATTCCAGAGGAAACAGAAAAAAAAGTGGTGTGAATGCATCCGTGTGCTTGGCAGTTCCCACTGTACGTGGCATCACTTTGTGGAAGCAGAGGTCTTTGCAAAATTTTCTCTGCAAAAGTTAGTAAGTGTGGTACCAAAGACCCCTGAATGGTAATTGCATCAAACTCAAAGAGGAAATGTAATCACCAAACTGTGAAGTGGAAGAAATTTAATCCCATTGTAAGTAAAAAACTTAATGCAGACTTACTGCTGACATCTCCATCCCAGCAGCAGCTGATCCACCAAAACAAACCTTTTTTCTTCTTTCCATTCTTTTTCCATAAAGAATCTTAATTGGTTTTCCTGAAGGATCGATTTAATTAATTTTTTTTTTCATATATATAGCTTACAGTCTAAATGTAGTCCACATTAAACTCTGGATTTCTACCCACATTTCATCCTTTCCTACTGAACACACTAAATATTTTATCCTGTGCAAAGTTAAGTATCCCAGACTTTAATTCATCTTCATCAAGAGTTCTTATTGCAAATAAAATCGACACAGCTCAGGAGAGCAGGAGAGGAGAGGCATAATAATTAAAGCACAAATAATCAGA